>APFE030053855.1:161885-343820 GCA_000404065.3 Pinus taeda
TCCTAATGCAACAACTATATGCTTGATGCAAGATTGAAAACAACTCTAAAAACAAGAAATGAAAGTTGCTTTGCTTATCAAATTTTCTTTTGCCACTTACAATATCTAGATGGAATATGAGATGCTACCATTCATTTCGTCTAAATACTAAAAACAAAACTCAAGATAAACATAAAGCACTTTCACTCACCAAAAGGAAACCAAATGAAAAGCAAGTTCAAGAAAGCAAAACAAAACTTTTCAAAAATTTCTCTTCAAAGTAGCAACAAGAAATTCTTTTCAAAAATGCTCTCAATAAACTGAAACTTTGCAATTGAAACAATAAGCAAGAAACACTTTTGCAAGTTGACACCATACAATGAATGAAAACTCAACAAAAACAAATGTGTTTAAAGAGGCTTTTTAACAACCGAAAGCAGCAATGAAAGCTTTGGTAACAAAGACCAAAAAAGATCAAAAAGACAATTTCAAGAAAGCAACAATTGACAACTTTGATGAAATCAAGAAGTAAATGGTCACGAGAACGATTTTGTCAAGCAAACAAAAAGCCACCAAAAGCAAAATTCAACACAAAGATTGATAACAATCTTTCTACTCTGATAAATCAGAGTATCCAAGATTCCAATCAAGAAATCTTGCGTGCTTTTAGCAAAAAGATAATGACGTTTGCAAACACAAAACAAGACCAAAACTCCTTATAATCAGAGAGAAATCAGAGTAAGACGCTTGCTATAACACAGACAACTGATACTGGCAAAAATGATTGTTTCAAATTGACTCAAAACACCAAACAAACTTCAGAGACACAAAAATTTATAAATCTTGAAAGTTGCAATATATACGCGACTATACTTATTGCAGATTGCGTGTATACGCAACTGCGCCTGAGGAAACCTGCATATACGTGGGTTTACTTCAGGAAACAAGCGTTTATACGCTTCTGTAACTAAGGGAAACAGTGTATACTAAAGATTTCAAGAAAAATAAAAAAAAACAAACTGAAGAAACCGGCAAAACTCAGAAGTTAAGAACAGACCAGACAGTAACAACAAACCAACAAACAACTGAGCCCTGATTGGCTTGACAAACACCCAAACTAGGAACAACAAGAGTGTTGTCCCCAGTGGAGTCGCCAATTCTGTTGAGGGATTTGATCCCCTAGGGCTTTTGGGTGGAAACCCTAGTAGACTGTAAGTTGTCTAAACAAAGAAGCACGCATTCACACAGCCATTACACTATAATAAGCAAATTCTAAAGTATGAAGGACGTACCTCAGGTGCTACGTTCGAGAAGTTCCTCAAGGGTCCAAACCCTTCTTCACGTCCCTTTCGCTCCTTTGTCCTGCAAAACAAACAATTCCAAAGAATGCAGCAGTATATGGACAAAGACTCATACAAAAATCATCTTTATGTTATAAAAGAAGGAAGTTAGTTATGAACTTTAAACACCATTCAGACATGAAATTCAAACATGAACATCATAAACATAAAGAAGAAGCATATCGGTAACCAAGACGTGTTTCTGTATTATAGACAAATAGAATGTACAAAAGGAGTAATATCACCTGAATAACCTTTCGCAAGCTCCAAGCAAAGCTTTCTTCCGGATCCATCCAGCCTCAAGCCTCTAGCATATCTCCTTCCAAGACTCACTCCATGATGCCATAACTAGTGGATGAACATCAAATCACAAGGAAACAAGGGTTTCCTGTACAAATGGGGGAAGTGCAGAAGACACAAGGGTCTTTAGACCTGGTCAGGGGAAAAATCTCAGTATAATAACCTTTCTCTCTCTTCTCTCCTCCCTTAAGCCTTCCCTTTGATGTCTTTTTATACTAATCCCAAAGTAGTTTTTTAGTTAGGAATTGGTTGGGAACAGTTGGGCCACGGGCACTAACAGGTGATCAGCAGGTAAAACCCGCGATCTCGCCCGAAAATAAGGAGTTTTATATTTTTTCAAGTGTTTCAATACATATACGCGGGTTGGGTATATACGAACCCGCGTATACACGCGTTTAACTCAGGGCAATGTCGCGTACAGGGAATAAAACACTGTTTTTTAAATTTGGGACCAGGTCTGAAAGGAGGGGTTGCCCTAGGCCATGAGTGCAGCATCACAAACCATAATAATGAGATTTGGAGCTATAACAAAGTCCTCCTCAACGGGCTCCTCTTTGATGTATAATGTGTTGAACAATGGATGCCTTAATGACTCCAATTCACCCTTTATTTATACACCAATAAAGGGGCTCCACAAATTCATGAAGAGACACATCTATTGGACAATTTTACTTCAATCTTACATGATTTTAATACCAATAATTATTTTCCAACTTCAAAAATTCATTTCTCCACTTTTACAACTCGGAATTCAATGATTCTTGAAGCGTTGGATTATCCTTTCTGCCCTCTATTATCTCATGCCATCACATGTATAAATGTGCTTCTAGAATTTCCCCAAACGCAGTTGGGTGCAAAACCCCATCCTTGGGTTCCAAGCCCACAAGTGACCCTGGTGGCACTTTGCCCTTCGAACGTTGAACCCTAGGGCTTGGAGTACCTCCCAAGCTACAAAAATCAACATTCTGCTTTTTCATCCTACTAGTTTTGTATTTCTTTCTTAAATATCCTCGATACCATATTCCAAACGCTCTTTTAGAATTTCAAGTCCCAGCAACGGAACCATTTATTGGCACAGAAATAGCAACAAGGTTAAGATCTCGGGTTCAGGCATAGGGGAACAATAAGACTCCATCGTAGTCTAGCACAATGCTATCATTTTCACCTTGCCCAAGATGGGTAAGGAGTCTCACCTGAGGCATGCCGCAACCTAAGTTAGAGGAGGGTTGGAATTTGATACCAGGGAAACATATCAAAAGATAGAGAGCAAGGAACAATAACTTAACATTCAAAGCAACCAAGTTGCAACAGTCTATGCATACTATAATAGAGAGACTACTTAAACAAGTGCATATATAAAATTTTGAATAACCCAAATAACACACAGTGAACACACTATGATCCCAAAACAATCTTCTTCATTACTATCAAAATAGGCACATTACATAAGGCTCGCGACCTGTTCCTCAAAATCAAGACTCTTTTAGACGGGATATAAAATCATACAAAGATAATCACGAAGTTGTTCTCATATCTCCATAGCACAGGAAAAATGGAATTACCAAGAACACAACATAACCAACCAACCCCTTTTCGGTTCTCCTCTCTGCTCTTTATCTTCTTCTTTATTTTCCTACATGCCAACCTGAACTGTTATTTCCTTTTCCCTTGCTCGGTTGTCTTCATCCTCGGTTGCTCCTAATCTTTCCTCACTCGACTCTCTCTACTTATTCCTACCACTCCTCCGCAATTACCAGTCTTCCTCTAGTCTCTTGTCTTTCTTCAGTTGTCAACTCCGCAACTTTCCAGCAGCCATTTCCTCCACTTGTCACTAGCCTCTTTCTCCACAAAATATCACAAAAACGAAGGCCCCAACAGAGCTTCTACATGCTTATGCATCATTCATCTGTTCATGGAGAAAACCTCCTCCCTTTTTGGAATCCTAATCCCTCCTTTTGAGGATCTCATCCCTTGGGAAGAGGATCTCAAACCTTCTCCACTTGGCATATAAATTCAACACAGATTAGAGGGCTAGGGAGGACTTCTGAATGTAAAATTATGCTATTAGAATAGGGCTAGAAAGCTTGTCACCTAAAGGGAGGATTGGAGACCATTGGGAGGAGGCTTACATCATCAAGGCAAGCTTGTATTGCTTCTTCCTGTTCAAAGATTAATACAAGCAATTGTTTCTTTCCTAATTGCACTTGTTTTAATGCTCTTTGCAAAGCTCCTCGATATTTTTCATGATTTATAACTGAATATTGGTTTAATACTATGATATGGACTATGTTGCAACTTTCATTTTCTTTTTGCTTCATCTTTATCTACATTATGCTTTCATGCCTTGTTTGTTTTTATTTATGCAAATCTTCCTTTGAAGCAATGGGGAAGGCTTTTGAAAGCATCAGAAGGACTTCCATAGGAATTTGGTAGAAAGGTAAGAGGTTCTTGCATATCTCATACTTTATCCTTCAATTATGAACTAAGGAAAGGTAGCAGTCACTTATTTTATTTGTTACTAGATCTCTTTAGAGTCTAAGGAGATCACTCTTGTCCGCAAGAGTGATTTGTCCACCATAACAAATTGGCGACCATACTGGGTCTACTGTTGACATTGATCTTTGTATATTTCCTTACTGATTCTTTGAGATACTTTTTCTCTGAGTATGGGAATGCCTACCTTAGTGATGATTATATGAATATATTGTATTGTAACCCTTGATTATTTGTTTAAGGTCTCACACCATGGTCTCTAATTTGAACTTTGGCATGATAAAGCGCTTCCTATCAACTTCAGCTCATTATCTAGGAAGTTGATCTAGAAACCTCCCTAGTACCTTGGAGCCCACATGCCTAAATGGCAGGTTTTTTTCCTTTCGGTGACATGTTCTCATCATTGACCTTTGATTGAATGATTCTATGAGTGTTTGACTTCAAAGATTTAATCACGCTTCATAGATTGTGTTGGGATATCTTGAGAACCTATTGTAGCGGCTACAACCAGCCCCCAAATTTTTCTTTCGCTTTGTTTTGGAGCCTCCCTACCAACCTTTCACAACAGCATGTCTTGCTTCGTCAAGTACACAAGCTTCGATGATTTTCGTGCAGAATGACAACCTCTCCATCAGATCTTATTTCATTCCTCTCACAGACTCCGGACTTGGTCCAGCTCTAGGCTGAGCAGCTCCCTCAAGAAATTATGCAATTCTGGAGGGAAACCATCCTTCCCTCTAGAAATTGCACAATCATGTCTGACAGCCTACTGGGCTCCAGAATTGTGCAAATCTTACAATCAGGCTTCATCCAGAAAATTTCGCAATTCTTCCCAGCAGGGCTGCTCAGTCAACTGCTCTACCTAGAAATTATGGGCAACCAGGCCATCTCCCTTACAGAAATGTGTATTTTCTCCAAGCAATTGAGCGGGCTCTTGCATGTGCAGTTGGGTTGACCAATTCCACCCAAGACCAAGGAAACTTGACTTGCATGCATGACTTGCTTTTTCCTAGAATAGCAAAAGGCAACATGCAAAAGGAATCCCATGATTCATGGAGCTACTTTTAGCAGCTGGAGGTTACATGCAAAGATCGTTTTAGAATATTTCCTCCAAGTGTCTCTTTTTCCTAGATTTGTGGCATGCGCGGCATGAGCCTCAAAATTATTTATTCGACAATTCAGATCTCACTCATTCACATCGATCTTGGAGCTTTGACATCCCATAGCACATCCAGGACTCTTCGACACATCCGACTTAGCTATTCAAGGGTAAGTGGTCTAAACTTGTCTTTTTCAACATTTATATCACTTTTGGTGTTTTCGCTTGTGTGAGTGTTATTTGCTTGATTTCTTTGAATGGTTTCTATCATTTACATTCATACTAGCTTGTACTAGCATCATTTTAGTTTTCATTAGCATCTCACTATTGTCACATGCATGAAACTATTTTGCAATAATGGTCGTTGATTCGACGACTCGCTTCACCTACATGCATGTTATTCTATTTTCTGAATCTTTCATCCAATGTTTTCATGCACGATCAATCACTTATGTTTACACTTAGTATCGCCATGCACTCACTTTCGCATTTGCTTTCAGTTGCCCGTCCACAAGTTTGGGCAGCCTTGGCCCGAACCTTGCCTCACCAAGATATCATTATGCAATCCAAAGAAGGAAGGCTCTATATTCCTCTCAGGAAATCTGCATTTATTCCCAGTAACTATCCTCCAAGATTGCTTTGTGCAATTCTGAGGGACAGTGAGTGCTGGCCCAAAAAATTATGCAATGCAGTCACTAAGCTTGCATTCATTGCCAGTTGGAATTGCACATTGCGCAATTCCAACAGTCAACAGTCAACCTGGATTGCGCATTTCTTAATTCCAATAGCTTGTCATCCCTACTAGACTACCTTTTGCGCAATTCTGGCAGCCAGCCATCTAACCTCCTAGAAGAAATTGCGCAATCCCTACCAGTAAATCCCCAAGTCTGAGTTGTGTCATTCCTCAAGTTTCCTTTGTTTTTCGCTGACAGATTTCTTGCCATGCATGTCGCTTTGTCTCTAGATCTTGCAGGTGTCCATCTGCCTCTTAGCAGTACAGGATCAATGGCCTCCAAGATATCAGGATCAAAGGACACTAACGGAAGTGCAACTGGAGCAGCAGTTGAGCGAGTGTCCGCATGTCTACCGATCTTTGAATATACCAAGTTGTTTCAAGACAAGGACATCAAGATGAAATGACAAGAGCCCAATGATGCATTTACAAATAGATTTGGGGAAGACCTCGAAGACCGCCAGGTGTATGTGAACATTCAGAAGTCCGGCTTGTACCGGATTGCATGTAGATACCCTGCGTTCCCATGTGTGGACATGATACACTAGATCGTCTCCCACACAAATCATGAGACAATGACATTGAGCAGTGTCACCAGGATGAAGATGGTAACCTTTAGGGCACAGGATTATGAAGAGATGTATCAGATGTCGGAGCCCATGACCGTCATGGAGACTCCCTTCAGTATACCCAACAGCAATGCCAACTCCATAGAAATCTTGAAGAAATGGGTGAAGGATCCGGCTAGATTCAGGAAGACACCCAACCAAATCTACAAGACGAAGATACTACGGAAGGCATATCAATACCTGGTCATCTTTGCATGTCGACTGTATGGCCAAGAAAGCACGGAAACCTTCCCACACAGTTGGGTGATCGCGTTGGACCAATTGGCCAGAGAAGGAAAACCATGTAACTGGTCCGGCATGCTGGCTCATCAACTGAAGGAACAGGCAACAAGAGCCCGACAGTTGCCTGGAGGTATGCAAGCAAAAATATACATGTCCACCTACATGTTGGATGCAATCTTTTCCCGACAGGAGTTCCCAAGCTTGAAGTTGGCATGGTCACTGGCGAAGACTAATGTGAACACTTATTGTAAGATGTTGTTCGAATGCAGCTTCAGAGGATCTATCACATGGTTGTCCCACCATTGTTTCACCCCATTTTACAAGATGATATTCGAATAGGATCCACCCTGCATGTCGAAGGCAACAATGAAGGCATTAATGGACATAGCTGATTGGTATGCCTCACTGTTTGGCACCTTCATACGAATGTACAGTGTGGAGAAGCCTTCGCATGTTCTACCAAAGTTTTCCTTGGATGTACTTATCAAGTAGGAAGTATCATATCACATCTCGGCAGCGTTGACAACTAGGCTGCACCGGAAGAAGAAGGCACCTTGGCCTGCTCTTCCACTGTGCATCGGGTTATACAAGATACGAAGTTTCAAGCATGCAAAAGTTGAAGCAGAATAGATGAAGAAGTATCCATTCAACCTCTAGAGTTACAATCCATATGAATAGCATTGTCTTGTGAAAGATCATTGCGCGAGAGTACAGTTCAATTGGATCCACGGGCCATGTCATTGGGCAGAGGAGGACCCATGGAGATATTGCTACATTTTCTCCAGGCCCAATGAATATGTCGTCTTTGTTGTGGAATGGTTAACAAAGAAATGTGAAGCAGCATCCCGGAGAGAACCAGAAGCAACAATAGCAGTAGAGGTGAACATACCAGTGCGCGACGATGGCAAGAGGAAGATTTTCGATTGCACGAAGGAAGTTAAAAGCTCCAAGTTCTGAACAGGTCCACTTCTAGAGAAAGAATCTATGGGCTATACAAGCAAAGAGGCAACAACGCGACAAGTAAATCATGCAAAGGTAGAGAGATAAGCAAAGAATGGAGGAAACAGAGAAGGAGTTCCATGAGTTGAAGAATAAACTCTATAAGGAACAAGAGGTGCGCAAACATGAGAGGGAAGTGTAGTAGCAATAGGTACAACAGGGGGCGCAACATGTGCAGATAGATGAAACAATGCTTGTAGAGCTAGTGGACTCATCAAAACAGCTAGAATCAATCAGATAGGGTGAACCATCGCAAGAGCAGGACTTCGCTCGGGAGATAGAGCAAGCACTTGAACAGATGGATACATATTTGGAGCAACAGGAGTTAGAGCAAGACATCGACCTCATGCCTCATCACCAAGAGGTTGACTTACTCGCTTCACCACATCCAAAAGAGGAGCAAGTTCCAAGCGACCAAGGAGACACTCAGATCCTTGGACATCAGCCGGAAGGAAAGATGCACAACATCTCATTCGACAAGCCTCAACATAGAGTTATGTAGTCTCGCAGAGTGTCGACTCCGGATGACCATACATCTCCTGCGCAAGTTGAAGAAAGAGTGATCGTGTCTAACGTGCACAAACATTTAGAAGCCTTGGCCGATGCTACCAGAGCATATGCTGAAGCCACTAGCTAAGAATGAGCGAATGGCTAAGGAGCTTCAAACGGCCGAGAAAGGAGGATAGTTGGTTACAGCAGCTGCCCGAGCTGAGTTGAAGAAGGAAATACTAGATTAAGTATTGTCCCTTGACACATTTATGCGGGCAGTTATTTCCAAGTTTGGTATTGTGCACAAGGCAATCATCTATCTCAACGGATGGCAGCAGCTAGGTGCTAGAAGAGCACGTATCTTGTCGAACGTACATGATGTTTTTGATTACATGAACATGGACGATGAGATATAAGGGAGCCCCACTTCACTTTCCTAAGATGATAAAGTCCAAAGCAATCGAGCTGAAGGCACATATTCGAAGTGAGATCCAAAACTATGAAGAGCTCTCGCAGCTCATCACCAGTCTACAAGCTTCCCATGCACGTGTATTCAAGAGTATGGATGTTGTGGTGTGCGCACATGCGATCCCATTTATCGAGACTCTCACCCAAGCGAAGACAAAGGCACAGGTTCGACTCGAGCTTGACTCGTACTTTGACGAGTTGATGCGCATAGCCACCAACCCAGACTTGCCAATCAGTGCAGACATCATGCACAAGTATGTTGGTTCGACTGGATTGAAGAAAATGATGCACATGCTTTCAGGCGAGATAGACAGAGGAGACCGGGCAATGTACCCGCATTCTATGGAGGCAAGGGTCAGGTTCCAGAATGATGTCACCTTGGAGCACAAGGAAACCATTGCGGACTACCAATCTTGGCATCAATTCACTACTGTCAATCATAATGAAGATGTCAAAGAGTTAGTCTTCCAACAGTAGTCCAAGTCATAGTGATGTCTAGCATAGCTTACTGAAGCCATTTTGTCTCACATGGGTACATGTGCATTGTAATGTAACGTCATGTCAAATGTAAGTCAAGTGCCGATAGTTGGATGTAACAGTCATAGAGTAGATGAAGAGTCATGAGGGTAGGTGAACTATCACAAAGGGGAATGTCAAGGGTCACCCCACCCTTTGCTATAAATAGTCCCTCATAACTCATTGTAAAGGCTTTTGATCAACCAAACTTCCAATAGGACTATCTTGAATTGACCAAGGAATCTTATCGATGATCAGAGTTATATAGATTGACTTTATCAAAATTATATAGGTTGACTTGTTACTATTGTGCCTCTCCTTTGTTCACATACAAATTTCATCATATCATATATATATATATATATAACAATAAACAATTTATATTAAATTACTACTTTTAAATATTCACTCAATATTAAATAAACAATTTATACCAAATTACTATTGGTAAATATTCACTCAATATTAAACTTAAATTTTTTAGCAATAAACAATTTATATTAAATTACTATTTGTAAATATTCACTCAATATTAAATAAACAATTTATACTAAATTACTACTTGTAAATATTAACTTAAATTTTTTAGATAAAATATGTATAATTGTATAGTGTGTCTATTTCAACTAAACACCATACCTAGTGCATTATGGTTTTTCAAGTGAAAACACCATACCTACATTATGGGTTTTTAAGTGCATTGCAAATGATAGTGCAACTAACTTTAACATAGTGCACCATAAAAAATGTTCTTTTGAAAATATTAAAGCATCGGAATAATGTGTTTGTGCATCCATAACCATAGCAACGAAATGAAATGATATTTTAAGGTTCACGAGACTAAAAATAGTCTATGAGACCATTAGTTCATTGTTTTTCACTTTTTGCAATTCAATCCTTTTTCAATTCAAATTGATGATGAGTAGGTCCAACCTTCCAACAATCCCCTCGCTAAAAAGACAATGCCAAGGAACTGATTATAACATGTTCTCGTAACTTTAACTGAGGTCTTTGAATGCATCACATTCCAAAATGAAATGTTTTTCCGATTCCACGGCCCGATAGTGTCCTAAATTTTAATAACTTTTGCTACAACATTACGGAGTTGTCTTTAGTGCGACTTTTTGGAGTTTTTGGTGCCAGAATATGATAGAAAAAATTGAGGTAAAATCTTGATTTGTGTTATTTAAACTAGTTTTTTCACTGTATATATGGATTCAACACCTTGAAAAACCCCTAAGACACTTCTATTGTGCGAGGGTTACCCATCAAGCTTGTGATTTCAATGAATTCCTGCCATATTTTAGAGAAATTAGACTAGGAAATCCCACCAGAAAAACTTCCAAAAAATCACACTAAAAACAACTCACATTATTACATAGTGTGATTATTACCTTAGTGTGATTATTACCCTAGTGCTTTTATAAGAGCATCACCATGTAGGATTCTTCCTCACATATCTTATATCTTAGTGCATTAATGAGCCAGGGAAATATACATAAAAGTAGTTATAAATATTTCGGATATGCCTAATATGTATAGGTACACTATATGATGACCATGTTTTTACATGAAAATCTCAATGATGTGACAATACATACAAATGTGCTTGGAGAGCATCGGGAATTTGGACAATTTTAACATTTTCGATGTGCTTATTCTTTTCTTTTTATAATATGAGCACTAAAATTATGCAATAGTACATCTTAAAGCACACTAAAGAGCATAACGAAATTTAATAAACATTATTATGAATACCTTAGGTGTAATAAAGATGTAAAAAGGAACTACTCATGGAGCATCTTATAAAAGCATTGGGAATTGTTGTGAGTCAAATGTCCAAGTTGTGTCCAATGAAAAATATTCTTAAAAAATAAAAAATAAATGAAACATTAATTTTAAATTTTAATCTATTAAAAAAGTAAGTTAAAAGATATTGATTAATTTATTTGGTATTTTCTTTGTTGAGGAGGAGGTATAGTTTTTTTTGGCTGAAATTTTGAAAAATTAGTATTATTTGATAATTTTAAAATGAACACAAATAATCATGGAAATAAAGGAATCAAGAAATCAAACAATGTGATAGTACTGGAAAATGGGGTAATCATAGGGAATGTTAAGTATCAACGCTTGAATGGGTGTCCAGCACTAAGCAAATGTTATAAATAGTTTTTTTAGTTTTCTCACCTTTTTCTCTGTGTGTGTTAATTAGACTTAGCTTGGGTAGTTGGAAGAGACATAAGTGTCCCCCCTCTATAGAGTCAATTCTCACATGTGACATGTTGAACTCATTTTGAATATTATCTTTATAATGGCTTCGAGCCTTATTGTCTAAGAACCCCTCAATGATTGAAACATGTATATTCTTCATATTGAATATTGTTGGGAACGGGTCCCTATTAGGTTGTATTATTCTTTCCATGACTAGCCAACATAGTGAACCGGGGGTTTAGAGCAGGGGTGAAGCCCCCCCTTTGTTGTGTTGATTGTGTAGTGGAGGGGTTACAGGGGGGGCGACAGCCCCCCTTGTCCAGGGGGTTTGAGGGGGGCAGGTATCCCCCCTCTACAGGGTCCGAGGCAGCGCTCCGAGAATTTTTTTTTTGGACTCTATATTAGGTTGGGCGGACCTACCTATGGTTTTGTGCATGATTTTCGCACATGGTTTTAGACGCGATGGTTTTCGGTCCATGGTATTGGATGCTTCAACATGTATAAATATGTATTGTAACATTGAAAGGAACATAATGAAAAATCAAGCTAGTAGTCCCAGTTTTGGGATCCAGGGGAAAATCTTTGTGTATATGTGTTTTATGTGTTATTCTCTCTCATTGTTTACTTTCGGTGTTTTAGAATTCGTATGCAAGTAATTTCTGTACAGGGTTAAAACCTACATTATGGGGTCAATTTGGGTTAAAAGCCCAAGTTTTGGGGCAGAAAGCCTAAATTTTGTATAAAGGAATGTAAAGTCTCGGCATTTTGTGGTCGCGGAGCACGAAGATATCAAGAGTCAAAAAGGGTTTCTGCCCTTAGTTTAGATAAGTTGTGTCAGCTTGATGAGATCCGCCCTTGGTCCGCGGACCATGGGATTGTATAAAAAGGAGGTCTTAGAGGAGTTTAAGATAGTTAAGTTGATGATAGGAAAGTAATAGATGGAGTCATTGATGAGTTTGTGAAGAGATAAGAGCGAGAGTCTTAGCGTAGGAAAGAGGCTTTGCAAATGAGTTTGTAGAGGCCTAGGGTAGAAGTCCGCAGCTGAGTGTGTGAACCCTTGCAACTGTGTTCATAGGGCAGTTAGAGTGTGTACTGGAAATCTGAATTATCAATAAAGAGAAGTATTATGAATTTATTGTGTATTTTACATCTTCCAATTGCATGTGATTATGTTATGTTAAGCATTGGGTTTATGTTTTATTGCTAAGTTGACGCGCGAATATATATGTTTTCCTCTGTTATATGAACGCAAGTAGAAATATATGTTTACACAAAGACAATCTTAATTGTATGGTAGAATTGGAAAACACTTAAGATAATTCGAGAAACTATACAGTAAAGTAGTTACAGAGGCGCGTAGGTGCCTAAATCGCTTGTTAAGGTTACGCGAAGGATGATCGCCGACCTTCACAGACTTTCTGAAACACTAATAAATAAGTACATTGATAAGCCCTAAAGGCCTATCGATCTGCGCAAAGGCAGAGTTGAAGTGTAAAACCGACATCACAACCATCTCACGATGCAGAAACTTGTTCCTACATCCCCCTCAGGTGAGAATTCAGTCCGCACTCCACGGGCTGATGTCGAAAGGGCCAGTAGTGTAGGGATTTGCTTGGCTGACTAACGTTAAACCTAGGTCAGGACCCATCAAGCCAACAAATGGTTCCTTTGTTGGGATCGAGATATGCATAGCGAGATGTGTGATGTCGCATCATTGGAATCCAACTAAGAAGGAGATTGAAGACTGATTGGATAGAAAGATCCACGAATTCGCAACGCAAGAAAATAGGAATCTGCAATTGACGAAAGAACAGTGGTTGGACAGATATTTGTACACAGAGATACATGAAATCTTCTTCTGTTCCTTCCTGGTTGAATTATACGAGTGGATCGCGAAGTTGGCAGATGGCCAAGGGAGGTGGAGGCTTAACAGTCCAATTTTCTGGACCCCGGAGTTAGTGCAGAAATTGGAAGCCTATGAAGATAAGATCTCATGCGTTGTCAATCATTGGCTCGACCGTATCATAAGAGGGTTTGTGATAGAGTTCGCGGTCCAAACTTCGATCAGTTATAGCGAAGTAGAGAGTCGCTTCTTTAAGGGGCTGCGAGGTAAGTATTTGAAATCATTAAATAATTGGATTAAGATGCTCTTGTGTGAAAATTGGGTCATACAGTTACCTTGATGTTTGGGGCTACGCAAAGTGGAAAGACTTTCGGGGATAGAGGAAGAAAAGGTCTTGAATATAGCCCATTGATTGAGCCCCCTTTGAGTGACGACAAAGGAGAAACACAGGCTTCTCCGCTAAGTGTTATTCAGTTGATAAGACAAGGATTCCTGTGAATACCTACACCGCCTCCATCCTCATCTCATCCATCCACACCTCCTCCATCCTCACCTCCACCACTTACCCCCTCACCCACACTGCCACCACCTCCACCACCGTTCAACATGGCAAACTTCGTAAAGCTACTTGTGTTCAAGGGCATAGGAAATGAAGATCCATACTAGTTTTGGTTCGTCGTGAAGGTTGTATGGGAAGCTCAGGGTATCATAGATGATCAAATGAAGAAAGCAACATTGGTTAGTGCTTTGCAGTACCGCACACTAACATGGTACATTAAGTACAATACTGATAACCTGACGTCTACATTGGCAGATATCCAGATTGCGCTAAATAAGAAATTCAGTAGACCTAAGTCTCAAGCACAATCATTTAAGGGATTCAAGGAGATCATGATGAAGCCTGGAGAGACGCCATGGGATTTGGATCAAAGATTGAAGTGTATGATCTGTGAAGCCAACATGAATCTGACTAATGGGTAGCACTGCGAATGGTTTGTGGCCTTGCTCTTGCCTCACCTAAGGGTTGCACTATCACAATAGAAGATTGGGACCTAGGCGGAAGCTTTGGAAATCGCAATGAGATTGCACGAGACACCAATGCAGGATGCTAATCTAAGGGTCAGGTAGATTCACGCGCAGTTGAAGAACCTTTGCCTTGAAATGCAAATCTGAAGAAAGACAGAACAACTCGGCCAAAGGCACGCGAAGAAGTTTGGTGCTTGAAATGCAAAGGTCAGGAGCATGACAAGGATCACTGTCCAGTCTTTGCGAATTATGTTGTATCAGGGGGACCAATGCCTCTGAGGCTGGAGGCTGCAGTAGGGCCAAGTACAAGGCCCGCACTAGGGTGTGCTATATGTTAGGTATCTGGGAAACATGTGACAGACAATTGTCATTTGCTGCAGAAATTCGTACAGGCACCCAACAACTCTTTTGCAACTTTTTTCAATTTATGGGTCATGATGAGCGCAATTGCAGAAGCTATGAACTAACGATGGATAGGACACCTGCATACAAGGTGCAATTAGAAATGCGACCTCCGGACCAAGGCACTAGAGGAGCGCGAGGTGAGTATCAGGGGCGCGGCCAAGGTTGAGGTGGAGGAGGACCTGGTAGAGGTCAAGGGGAGCTTGTTTGTTATAATTGTGGAGGACTAGGACACTACGCGAGAGACTGCCCAAATCCAACGCGGTTGTCATGTCGCTATTGTACTCAGTTTGACCATGTGATGGAGGACTGCCCTATATTGTTGGCTAAGATTCGCAAAAAAGGAGCGCAGCCTTTGCAACCAACTCAGAACCTACATATGATGAGGGTTGAGCCTCATGAGGAAGACTCTAAGGTAAACATTATGTTGCGAAGTGGAATGACGACTGGTGAAGATAAGGGGAAACAGCGTGCAGAAGGTGAGTGGGTCCACAAAGCACTAGAAAAGGAGATTGGGTTTCATCTGGAACGCGTAAAATAAACATTTATGGAAGCGAAGTAAAGTTTCACTGAGGCCTCTACCTCAAGAAATCAGGAGAAACCGATTGAAGAAATGGACCCATCCATGATTACCACATTCTTGGAGGCCTGCATGAAAATGTTGCACGATAGTAAAGTTGTGAAGGGACTGCAGGAATTGATAATGGTGTGTTGGCAACGAAAACGCTACTAACGAACAACCTCAGAAATCTTGGTAAGCATAAGCCAAGGACTGGACGTGAGATGAGACTCACCGCGCAGATCGGAGAATACGAAATGGACCAAGTTATCTTGGACCTAAGGTCTGACATGAATATTTTGCTCAAAAAAACATGGGAAAGAATGGGGAGACCTGCAATACAGTGGTCCCCAATTTAGCTAAGGATGGCAAATCAACATAAAATCATCCCAATGGGCAGGTTGCAGGGGGTAACAGTGGATATCGAAGGCACAAGTGCACTAACAGATTTTGAAGTAATAAAGATTGTGGAGGATAGCAATCCTTACCCCGCGCTCCTTAGGATCGATTAGGCCACCTACATGAATGGGGTAATCAACTTGAAGAAGCGAAAGATGATATTTGAGAAGAAATTGCTCCATGTAGTGGTGCCATTGGATCCTGCAGAAGGACCGCGTTATACAGAACCAATCCGTGATTATGAAAGTGAGGACGATTTGGACCAGATTTACAAGATAATGACACGAGATCAAGATTGGGTGAATCTGACAGCAAAAGGACGTATTGCATGGGACTGCGAGAGCTCCTGCACATTAGATTCAGATGAAGAACTAAAGCACTGGAAGAATCGACTACATGAAGTATCTACGTTGTGTTGTGATATGATGACCAAGTTATTGTGCTATGTATCATCAGAGGTAAGAAATCTGCCTCACTACAATGGGTTAATTGATGTTGATCACTTTTTGGACACATTTGAAAGGGAAGTACTAGAGAACCATCACTTCCAAGCATTAGATTGGGTGTTGCAAGCTACACTCGCAAGATGGTGGGGTACACACAAGGACAATTTTGAGGATTGGCGTGAATATAGAAAGATGATGAGGATACGCTTTGGCCACCTGAAGGTACGGCTAACAAAAAAGTATGACACGAGAAATGATCCACGCGACCATTTGACCAAATGGATTGAAGTATATGGAGCGAAGCCTCAACCAAAGTGGGTCCATATGTTTTGTCACACCTTGGATGTTATACCAATGAAATGGTACTTGGAGACAGAGCTTCGTCATGGCACCGAAGAATCAGATGTTTTGCACCAAGGATTTCTAATGATGTTCAGTTTTGAGGATGGATTTGAATCTATCAATGAAGCATTGCAGGAGTTTAAGACATCCATTTTCAGGATACCACAGGACCCTCTAGATTTGATTCAACCTGATTGGACCATCCAACTGAGCCATGCGCTGGAGAGCTACAATGTCACAGCGGAAGAAGAAGATGAAGAACCGAGGAAGATTAATATTCTAGAGACTGAAGGACACCGCAAAGTTGAAGGACCACAATTATAGAACCGAGACATAACTGAGCCACTCAAGACCAGGCATGTGAACATTGGCACAAAGGTAGAGCCGAAGTTTGCAAAGATTGGGGATTACTGGGACAACGCGATAGTAGATAAGGTCATTGAACTACTCTGCAAATATCAGGATCTATTTCCCACAAAGTTTTCAGATCTAAAAGGGATAATAGGGGACTTAGGTGTCATGAATATCACCCTAAAACCAAAGGCAAAACCTATGAAGCAAAGACTTTACTGCCTCAATCTGAAGTATAAAGAAAGGGTTCACTTAGAGTTAGACAAGATGCTCACGGTAAGTATTATTGAACCAGTCGAAGAATCTGATTGGGTAAGCCCAATAGTGGTTCAGGAAAAGAAGCAGAAGGAATAAATAAGATATGCATAGATATTAGGAAATTGAATGATGCATGTGTGCATGATCCCTTCCCAACCCCATTCACTTATGAGGTCCTAGATAATGTAGCCGGCCAAGAAGTATATTCGTTCACTAATGGGTTCTCTCGGTACCATCAAATCAAGATCGCACCGGAGGGTAGAACTAAGATGACCTTCGCGAATGAATGGGGATGCTTCCAGTATATGGCGATGCCTTTTGGGCTGAAGAATGCGCCGGTGATCTTTTCACGCGTACTCATTGCGGCATTCAAGGATTTCATTCATAAATTTCTGGAAGTATACTTTGACAATTGGACAGTGTTCGAACTGGTGAAATGCTATGTGGCAAGTCTGCGCTTGATGCTAGATACATGTCGGAGGTACCACATTATGCTTAATTTGAAGAAATCTTTGTTTTGTGTCCCATTTGGGATCTTGTTCGGCCATGTGCTATGTAGACAAGGCTTGATGGTAGAACCTGCAAAGATCGCGATCATAATCAATTTGGAGGCGCCAAGGAGTGTGAAATAGATGCGTGCAGCATTGGGGCATACTAAATACTATAGGAAATTCATCAAGAGCTATGCCCATAGCACTACGCTGATGGAAAAACTGCTAAAGAAGGATGTTACATTCTATTGGAATGAAGAATGCCAAAAGAGCTTGGATGTGTTGAAGGAGAAAATGGTCACTGCGTCGATCCTAGTCTTCCTAGATTGGAAGAAGGAATTTCATGTACATGTGGATGCATCATGTATCGCGTTGGGAGCAGTACCGACATAGTTGGTGAAGGGGACTTGGATCATCCTATAGCATTCGCAAGTAGGAAGTTGTCCAAAGCTGAGAAAAATTATTCCACGACAGAGCGCGAAGGACTAGTTATGGTGTACACACTCCAGAAATTCAGGAATTATTTGTTGGGCTAACGTTTTAAGATGTATACAGACCATTCTGCATTAAAATACCTCATCAATAGGCCTGTGTTGGGCGGGAAGATCTGCAGGTGGTTGTTGTTGTCACAGGAGTATGATTTTGAAGTTATTGTGAAACCAAGACGCTTGAATGCTAGACCAGATCATCTGTCGCGCATTCAAACATGGGAGGAGCCTACTAATTTAGAGGAGGGGCTACCTGACATGTAGATCTTTGTAGTGCGCATCGTGGACAGTCTCTTTGAAGATATTATCCACTTCCTGACGACAGGAACGGCTCTGGAAGGATATACAAGCCAACAGAAGAAGGAATTGGTGGTGCGCGCGACAGACTTTTCTGTCATTGCAGGGCACTTGTACAAAATGGGATCAAATGAAATATTGCGATGTTATGTGCCAGAGTTTGAACGAAACAACATCCTCACTGAGGCACATAGCGAAGCTGCATGAGTCATTATGCAGGGAAAGTAATAGCGCAGAAGATTCTATGCGTTGGGTTATGGTGGCTGACCTTGCATAAGGATTCAAAAGCATATTGTAGGACATGCGAAACATGCCAAAGGATGGGGAGACCCTCGCACAGGGATGAGTTGTTGCTAAATCCATAGATGTCACTTCAACCCTTCTAGAAGTGGGTGATTGACTTTGTAGGACCAATTCAGCCTCCAAGAAAAAAGACGGGTGTGCAGTACATCATCACTACGACTGAGTACTTAACTAGATGGGCAGAGGCGCAACTTGTGAAGGACTGTACAAGTGCGACAACAACCAAATTCATCTTTGAGTATGTGTTGACAAGGTTCGATTGTCCAAAAATTCTAATTAGCGATCGTGGTACACACTTTCTTAATGAGACGATCAACGCGATGATGGGAGAATTTCAGGTTTACCATTAGAAGAGCACACCCTATCATCCGCGAGCTAATGGGATGTGGAAGAATTTAATAAAATATTAGAAAGCGCGCTCATGAAGGATTTCAATCCTCAAATAAACAACTGGGATGTTTGTGTGCCCGCAGTGTTATGGGCTTATAGAACGACTTGCAAGAAGTTGACTGGACAAACACCGTTCATACTAGTTTATGGCGTGGAAGTTGTGATGCCGATGGACTACATTGTACCTAGTCTACGCATAGCAGCATTCACAGGAATGGCAAATCGCAGAGCCCTGGAGGAGAGGCTTGTGCAGCTAACAGAGCTTGAAGAAGATGGATTTCTAGATGGATTCCATCAACAGGTTCAAAAGGAGTGCGAAAAGGCATGACACGATCGACACATCAAACTGCGCCCCTTCAAGGTAAATGATGTGGTTTTGTTATATGACAACAAGTTTGAGAAAATTCCAGGGAAATTTAAGATGCATTGTCTGGGGCCCTATGTCATCAAGGAGATTACCATTGGTGGAGCAGTTTAATTGGTAAAATTGAATGGAGAACCATTCCGAGGGTAGGTGAATGGCAGCCGATTGAATCCATACACTGGCGATCTGGCTAGATGACTACATGATGGCAACACAATATTAGTGCTCTAGGCAGTTGGAAGGAGGCTCAGGACTATAAACTACACTGCCCGGGTTGGGGAGCTGCGTGATTGGGGAATTGCATGGAATGAAGAAATGTCCCATTGTCAGTAGAAACGCACAGGGAGCTACCCTATCCAAGAAGGGACCACGCAGGGCAGCTAGAAAGTGACCGTTATGGTCACTATTCATGAGTTGATTGGAAAAACGACTAAATGGAGCGGGGGGCAGCATTTAAGTCAGAATTTAAGGGAAATATCTGTGAAAATCTACTGCCAATACAACATTTATGAACGAATTTTGGGGGGAATGGTCAGATTTGAATTCGAAAATGCCTGTAAATTACAGGTGGCTGTCTAACGAAAAACACTTGGCATTTTGAGAATTGAGGTATTAAGCTCTCAGGCACGTATGAACCCTGAGATCTTTGAAGCTTTGATAGTGAGTTCAGTGTTTGAGAAATTGTCAACGAAGATGCACGAGTTGTTGTCTAGCATTATGTTGGTGCCCGCAGAAACCGTGAGTGTAGGAGAAGCAATGGCAGCGGAAGGAACTACCTCGGAGGTAGTAATGGCAGCTGAGGGAGATGCCCTAGAGGTTGAAAATGTCGAAGTACTGGCAGAAGAGCCTAATTCACTGAGGACACCCAAGTTGAGGCCTACGCTGACCAAGGAGGGTCCCAAATCAAAGAAGGATAAGCAGAAAGCACAACAGCCAGTGCACGCATCATCCAAAAAGCACTCACAGACAGGAAAGCCCACCGCGCAAGAGAAGGGCAAGGTGATTGACCCAGAGCCTGAAGCCGATGTTGAAGAACTCCATGTGGGTGCAGGCAACATTGATATGGAGGGGGTAGAGGACGTTGATGTGGAGGGGTCTGACCCCATTTCTAAACTCCCGAGTACATTCCTCCGCATAGAGGCAAGACAAAGGTCCTGAAGGATATTGATGAAAGTAAGGTCACACTGCACACACCCTTACTACCGGATCAAATCGTCTTTAAAGGACCGCGCCTGGGGCACATCCCCCTTTTAAAAAATGGAGGACTGGGATTTGGCTGATATGGAACGCTTTCCCCCTTAGCTACAAATCAACTCATGCACCTTGTCTTCTAAAAAGACTCTGGTGTGACCACGTTGGAGCCAAGAAAGTGGGTAAAAGGGGTGGATAAGATGGGTCTATTAAACATGTTGTGGGTGCCACATTACAACCGCACACCCATAACCATGGTAGTGATCAAGCAGTTGGTGTGCTTGGTGCGTGATGGGTGTCTATGGCTAGAAGAGTTGATACCCATCACTGACATGCTGATCCATAGGATCACTCGGCTGTTGTACTTGGGAGAAAATCTGGCCATGGCATTTTCTGGAAAGCCAAGCGAGCGCGACCTCTCTAAAACAATGAAGGACAAATTCAAACTCGCTAAGAAGCCGTGTGGCTATGCCATAAAAGTATAATTAACCCCACAGTCAAAACAACAGCGCAAATATTGGCAGGAAAGATTATGCGGAAGTGTTGCGCAGACGAAGTGCCGACACCAGTAGTAGCCTTAGCAGCCTAGTGCGCAGAGAGCGTATAATTTAATTGGGCCCGCTACCTCTGCGGTGAGTTCCTCGTGAACTACCGCGAGGCATAGGATCACATCAAAACATTCCACTATGCATGGCTTCTGCTATCCATTGTGCTGGTCGCATGGGAGTTACCAGAGGATAGCCAGTTTCATCCGGTCGTGCCCGACCTACCGAAAAGCAGTGAAGTTCGCTTCGTTATGGGCTACGAAGAACCCTTAATGGGTCAAGGACAACAAGGGCTTTTGGATCTTCATGGAGATGAGTATCCATATGGCTATCAACTGCAAACTGCGACTATCGCCAACAATTTTTGAGAAGCTGCAAGAGTATGTGGAGTTCAAGGCCGACTTCTACCATGTCTCGATACACGTGCGCAAGGATCCTGAGAAGAAATGGTATGACCTACCATACCTTGCCACAGACAATGTAATTACAGTGGTCCTCGACCATTGGCTGGTAGATTGGTGCACTGACTCGAACTTGACAGCTAGATTTAGCAAGTTTGCAGTGTGGCGGAAAAAGGAAGAGGCTAAGCTGAAGATGGAGCAATTGGCTGCAAAGTGAAAAAGGAGGTTGAGGACAAGGCCAAGGCAGAGCGTGCCATCACGAAGTAGACAAGAGGATAGGCAGAAGAAGAGGAGCACGACTTTGACAGGATTCTGAAGTCGACTTCCCCAGAGACAGAGGAGGAGGACCATGAGTCAGAACAGGGAGGAGCGAACCTAGAGACTATTCCATTCTGCATTAAGTGTGATAGAGATCTAGAGAAGTTAAGGTCACAAAAGAAGTCTAAGGCCAAAAAAATTCTCTCGATCCAATCACCTTAACAGAAGGTGATTTGAATGATATCGATGATACGGTAAGGGATGCCACCACGGAATTGCTGCAGCAGTTCGAGCTACAAAAAAAGCAGGCCTTGGGTGTCGTTCAGATGAGTCTACGTGAACTATAGATCTAGGCATCACAAGTGTAGACCAGTGTGGGATGAAGCAATGCGACGTCAACTAGTTTAGCGCTCGACACATCGGAAGTAGCAGGGATGGTGCACATGCTGGATACCCAAGAAATAGTGTTGCCAGAATGAGAACTAACCACAGAAACCGAAGCTGACAGGCCCGCTGTCAGCACCCTCAAAGGAGTTGGGCTTAATTTGGCCGCGTTTCCCAGTGAGGCGCTTCACATTTTGCAGGATAGCATGATCACAAAACTTCGGCCCTACAAACAACGCGCATTGCAGGTAATCAGCGAGAAAAAAGTCAACAACGCTAAGATGGTTGTACAAAGAGATTTCGCTATCGACCTCGTCAAAGCCATCACAGACAAAAATGAGCACACGACCAAGGTAATGGATGAGGCATGTAGGTCTGTCCTAGAGCTCGACATTCCCGATGATGAGCCAATAGATGTGCGGATTTAGAAGCTCGTTGTCGGCATGTGCCACGCAAGAACAACGTTGGCAAAGGTTCAGTTTGACCTGAACCTCAAGATTGTAGAATTGCAATTGAACGCCCAACCTTCAACTCCACTAGAAGTCAGAGAGCAACATGAGACAATTGTGAAAGATGTTATGGCAGCAGTGGATAATGCAGTAAAGGATTGCACTGCGTTCTTTGAGCAATCACTCGAAGTTGTCACCAACCTGCAAGAGGACCCTAATTTACAGAGGCTGAAAACAGAGGCACGAGAATTGCAACAACGATATGACGAAGTTAAAGTGATGACAAGCATCGTCACCTTCAAACAAAGGTTAGCCAAGCTGCAGGAGGCAAAGGTGCTGAAAGAGCAGGTGGGAAGTAGTGTTGAAGGCTCACTTGAAGCCTTGGCTAAACGAGGCATATTTGATCATGGCCACTATTGAAGGCAAGCTAGCTAGTTTGTAGGCAACTCAATAGAAGATACATCTAGATAGTGCAGGGCCAACGACGGAGCAGCTAGTCGAGGAGATGAAGTAGGTGACAACACAGTGCACTGTCAAAGTTGTAGTAGTCCAAGTGGAGCTAGGAGGTCTTCGCGACAAGATCTCCATGCCAGCCGAGTGACTCAAGGGCGAGTCACCATGTTTGTTTGGGGGCCTGTTGGGAATGGGTCCCCTCGGGTCAATTTGTGGTTAAAAGCCCAAGTTTTGGGGCTGAAAACCTGAATTTTGTATAAAGGAATGTAAAGTCTCTGCATTTTGTGGTCGTGGGGCGCAAATATATCAAAGTCAGAAAGGGTTTCTGCCCTTAGTTTAGATAGGTTGTGTTGGCTTGATGAGATTCGCCCTCAGTTTGCGGACCATGGGATTGTATAAAAAGGGGGTCTTAGAGGAGTCTAAGATAGTTAAGTTGATGATAGGAAAGTAATAGGTGGAGTCATTGACGAGTCTGTGAAGAGCTAAGAGCGAGAGTATTAGCGTAGGAAAGAGGCTCTGCAGTTGAGTGCGCAGAGGCCTAGGGTAGAAGTTCGCAGCTAAGTGCGCGGACCCCTGCAGCTGTGTGCGCAGGGTAGTTAGAGTCTGTACTGAAAATCTGAATTATCAATAAAGAGAAGTATTCTGAAGTTACTATGCAGTTTAATTTTGTCAATTTCATGTGATTGTGTTATGCTAAGCACTGGTTTTATGTTTTATTGCTAAGTTGATGCAAAAATATATATGTTTTCCTCTGTTATATGAATGCAAATAGAAATATTTGTTTATGCAAAGACAATCTTAATTGTATGGTAGAATTGGAAAACACTTAAGATAATTCAGGAAACTATACAGTAAAGTAGTTATAGAGGTGCATAGGTGCCTAAATCGCTTGTTAAGGTTACACAAAGGATGATCGCCGACCTTCGCGGAGGTATTCAAAGACTAATAAAGAAGTACATCGATAAGCCCTAAAGGCTTATTGATCTACGCGAACGCAGAGTTAAAGTGTAAAACCAACATCACAACCATCTTAGGGTGCGGAAACTTGGTTCTTTCATCCCCCCATACTGCTTCGGGTGAGACTTTAGTCCATGCTCTGCGGGCTGATGCCGAAAGGACCTATAGTGTAAGGATTTTCTTAGCTGACTAATGCTGAACCTAGCTCAAGGCCCATCAAGCCAGCAAATATAAAGTTATTTCTTTGAAAAATCAAATATAAATAGATATATCTTAACATGGTGCACCCATAAATATCTCAAAGCATCAATAATTTTATTGGTTTATGGTGCATTAATAACTTTTTTCTATTTGCAAAAAAAAGGATAAATATTACAATTTTTTTAACCTTCAGTGGTGATCTTTACAATATAGATATGCACTAGGGTATCTGTTGGTTTATGGCACACCAATTCTTTTTTTTTTTAATCAATATTTTACAACAAAATGTTTTAACTTACCTTAGTGCTTATGATGGGATCATTCATTTGGTTTTAACATGAAAGGGTAGGTGCATTGATGTGACGAAACAAATGAAGTGAACTAGTTAAAAGCTTATGTCAAAACCTCCAACCACTTTCCTTTGTTAGAAACCTCCACACTGTAAACAAAGAAAAAAGAGAATTTTGAGGAGGTTTTGCAAAAACCTCCACTAGTTGGTGTTTTCCTTCCAATGGAATTTTACTCAACCAAGAGGACCATATCCTTTCATTTGGCCAACATCTATGTTTCCAATGATATGCGTGAGTGAGTTACTTTTTAATAGTGGATAGTTGGAAAGCTTAGAGAATCTCACTATCTCTTATGTGGAGATTTTAATTTGGTTGTTTTTTGGGAGGATAAAGAAGGGATTTTACCAGTTAGGTTGACTCATAAAAAGAGCATCTTCTCCCTTAAACCTTACAATCCTAACAAATATAGGCATAGTGATTATTTTGAGCTTTAGTTTATTTTGCTTAAATTTTGTAAGGGAAATAAGAAGGCCCTCAGATCCCTAGATTGTGATAGAACACTTTCTTATGCAACTATTCAAGGTCCCAACTTGTGCGAGTGATGGTCGACATAACCCCATTATGGACCACTAATTCATTCATTTTTTTCTTTGTGGAGAGCAAAAAATATGCACATAACCATGGCCTAATATATTATAAATATTTCACATTATAATAATACAAATTTATTAAATTGCATCAAAAATATTTCGGACATCATTCCAAAGCCTAGGGGCAAGGATCATTGGATTACTCAGTGGGAACATGCCATTTCTAAGACCTATATCTATTGAGTATTTATGGAAGGAAAATTGTATAACGAAAAGAAAGAGAAGTAAGGCTATTAAAGATGATCTAGAGATAATGAGTCAATAATGTAAAATATTCCTTTCAATGAAGAACTTCAAGATGTGGTGACCAAGCTTAGGCAACCCCTCAACATGGTGGAGATTAGGAGTGATAAAGGGGTTCAATAAAAACCTATAATTCAAAAAAAAAATGGATCAATAATGAAGGATTTCTTCACAGCCTTGGCCTCCAACAAGGCCATGGAGAAGCTTTCAACACTTAAAAACTAATTACTCAATAGAATTATATTGAAAGTGATTATATTTCCCATTATATATTGTTTTTTCAATCTCAAGGTCTTACTAAGGAGTGTAGGGTGGTATACAAGCTTGTATTGACATAGCCCCATGAAAGCTAAATGATGTGCAAACAAGGATATGCAATCGATTGTTGAACCTTTAATGAGTTGATCATGTTGTAGTTGGAAATGGCTTATGATAAGTCTTTAGATGGCCATGTGGGATTGATAACTTGCAAGCATGCAACCCTTCAATTTGTGTGATGTTAGTTAGAAAATGCAAATTTGGTTGCACTATAACATGACAAATTTCATTGAAGTGTTAAGAAAATTGTGTAGGCTTGCAAAAATTTGGGTATATATGATGATTGTTAGGTGTGGAAATGTTTTAGAATGCCTCTTACCTAAAAAAGTAGTTAATATTTGCATTTTATAACTTTTAACAAAGTAAACCCATCAATCCATAAAATGTCTAGCATAAAGATTAGGTAAAAAATAAATCTTGGGTGTCATTCACGAAATAGCTTTGGACAATGATGTCACTACATAAGGGATTACCTAATTTGCCTATAATTTGTACAATCTATTATTGTTATAAAACTAATACAAAATTAGAATAAAGATCTAATATTGTAACGAATCACTACTTAAGTTGTCTATGAAGAGAGTGAAATTCACAAAGGTATATAAAATAGCGAATATGATATATTTTCCATTACATATGTAGTGTTAAAGAATGAAAAGAATAAAAATAATAAAAATGGTGTATATTACATATTTAAATGAAATGTGAGCAGTGAGATGATCCATTTAAGTTATCCATAATGGTAATTCCTTGCACATAATGAGTAGGGATAATCACTCCCTCATTCTTTGAAGTTAGGTTGGGCACCACTTATGCTGAACTAGTCAAATTTGAACATTGATGTATATCATTGATTAACATGGTCCACTTTGATCACTTGTGATGTCATGTGCACGACTCCTATAGGTTGTTATGCACAATTAATTCTCACTAAGGTGGTGTTGGGTGTTGGTAGCTGAATTGGCGCTAAAGAGATCCAGGGTGCTCACTAATGGCATGGTATAATAAGAGTTTTTCCTTGATCATATGAGCAAGGTTTCACATTATGAAGGAGAGGTGTTGGTTGTGCATACCAATTACTAATTTTGGAACAACCAACATGGTAAATTTTTTGGTGCAATGAGGTTGAGGTATACATAAGGGTGATTCACTCATCAAAAAATCACTACCACACATACAAAATCACCCATATATGTTATAAATGTTTGATGCGGGGAAAACATCACTTATTTATCAATGTGAGTTGTTATTAAAGATCAAAACAAGTATAATTTGCAACCCGAACACTTGTATATCAATATATGTACCACATAGACAAACACAAATACCAAAATAACGTCATTAATATATATTTATCATCTCCATTTTATTTTAATTTCTTTTAAACTAACAATAAATAAAATAACAAATGTTGCTAGCAAGATATTATAGGTTTATACTTTACCTCTTGAGCTTTTAACCATTATTAACCTCATGGCCTTAGACTAAATCATATTTGCTAAAAGATTAATGAGTACAATTGTTTTCACATGCATAAAATCCATTTAACCAAATAAGATTTTTTTTTCCTCAATATATTTCATGTGCACAACCTTGTCTTCTTTATAAAAAAAACTTCTAATAAATTTAGAATTTGATTTTATAAGCTTCTTAAATATTTGCTTACAATATCTTGGATATATTGTGGAGTTATAATGATATTTAGTGGGTTTTATCCTAAACCTAACCCAAATTACTTTAACAAGTTATTGATTCTCACTCTTAGAAATGAAATTTACCTTATAACACTTCTTTTTTCTTAATCACACCAATAAACAATTTTTTTTGGCAATCAAACATTATAAGGTCAAGATACTAAATAGATCATCCAATTCATGATTTGTACTCGTGCACTTAAAATCCACCCATCCTCGCCCATCTAAGTTTTTTAATAACTTTCGTACTCTAAATTATTTCATAAGCAAAATCGAAACATCCAACTTTTACCAATTTGTTTGGTGGGTCAATTTCCATGTAATATTGTTTTACTTTTTCCAAAGATTTATAATTATATTTCACTTACCTACATGTCTTTAGGTTTGTCTTTTATCTTCACCTTGTTCTCGTGCTCATGTCTTGTCTAGGTTGTTTTTAATATTATTATTAATCCATACATTGTGTCATTAGGTAACTTATACATTATTATTTCATTCACATATTTTTGTTTAGGTGGATTAAAATTTTAATAAATTAGTTTAAATTAGAATTATATAATTAAATGTTAATGATGAAACCATAACGAAATAAATGTGAATGTGGATAATATTTTGACCAAATGTTGACAAAATTTCATAAAAATAACGAAGCATGATTGAGCTTTTAGAGATCTTACGCACTACGTTGATGATGGTGGTTTCAAGGATTTAGTTAGTCTCTTTGGTTCGAATAGGACATTACAAACTTGCTACTTCATTATTAGCTTTGCGCTGAAGGTTAAAGAATGAATGACAATCATCAACAAAAGCATTAATAGGTTACCCACCATCTATTGATGAAATTTCAATAAGAATTATGATTTCTTATGCCAGGTGGTTCAAATATTAATGAAAACCATTTTTGGGGAAAACCATCACTTTATAAGTGGAGAGATTGGAGACTTTTACATTGTAAAGGTTAAAAAAAAAAGAGAATCTTTCTTAATAAAGAGAATTTGAACTTCTCAAGCAAGCCATCGAAAAGTAGTTTAGCCTCCATTGATTATATAATTTAAAGGTATTGACCTTTTCCTTGGTATGTTGTTTCCATGGTGGGGTTTTAAGTAACAACATGACTTCCTCCTCACAAGCTTTGTATGTTAGCCCCTATGGGATGAAAAAAGTGAATATTTGAATCCTTCATATTTTAAAAAGGTTGTTCAAATAAATCATTCCTTCCCATTGGATTTAGAGATCTCTCAACCAAGTAACTTTATTGAAGAGAGTTCAAAAGATATTAACAAGCTCATCACTAGTTATCAATATCGTTCCTTGATCGTGGCTTTTAATAGTTTCTATACACAAATGGATAAACCACACATGGAACACAAAACAATTTAGTTACTTTGTGCTTCAATGACTTCTTTATCATTTTTCTCCCAACCTTAAAAGTCATAAAAATCTTTGAAAGAGAGACCATGGTTTTGAGGTAGCACTAGTCTCTTTGTTAAACTATGATCCCACGATTTCAAACAAGTTACCATGATCATCATAACAACTCTAGTGCATAGATCTCCCTAGCCACCTATTGGTTCCATGAGTGTAAGAGAATTAGAAATACAATAGGATAAATTATCTAGTCAAACATATGTAATATCCAAAAGGTAAACATTACTTATGCTTGATTATTGATCTGTTTTTGTATGATTAGTTTTTTTGTGCTAATAACAATTACATATTTATAAACATGTGCTTGCTTCTTGCTTTTTGTGCTGAGGTTTTCTTAGTTGTTGGTGCTTACAAACGGGTAAATTTCCTTAAGTTAAACAAGACATTCATGAGAAAAATAGCTTCAGAAATTGATAATGAACAACAAACATGTACAGTGCAGCAAACCATCAAAGAGACACATTAACACAATGTTCTGATGAAGTAGTTCACCTCTCTTGGGCTACATCTCCTTGGTCCAGCCTCCATGGCTTGGGCCTCTATATTAGCTCAATGTGACAAAAATGTTGTTTAAAATGCTCTATGGCTCCTGATACCTGCACCAATGCGTTTAGAAGATCTAAATTAGCCAAGAACATTTCTTTCTGAGCTCAATTTGGTCGAAAATTGTTCAATATATGCTACATTCATTTTTTTCTTAGGAAACCCCGCTAAATCTAGAGAGACTCCAGTTAAGTCTGCCAAAACTAGTTGTTCCGCCGAATTTGGCACACCGCCAAATCCACCGCCAACTTAATCTGGAATTAAAGCGGGTTTAATTAAGGCTTAAATGAAATTAATTTAAGCTAAGTGTGATTAGTGTTAAGCGCTTATCCATCCGCTGGCCCTTGGTCATGCACTTGTGGTCGCATGGGGTGGGGGCTGGCCCACCGTTAGTTCCGCAGTCGCTTGAAATATAATTTCTCGGCAATGTTTCTCAAATCCCCGCCAATGGTTCTTTGGTTTGGCTTGTTAGTTCGGGTGGGGGGGGGGGGGGTGTCACGGGTTCAAACTCGCCTCTGCCCATCCCATAAATGTATTTGTCATGCGAATTATTACATCCCACCATATATAACACATTGTGGACTTTGACCATATAACATTATTTGTAATGTATTAAATCCATTCGGATTTAACTTTTTATATAATATAATAATATTTAAATAAAAACAAATTCAAATTCCACCTTGGAGCTAATTAGGCAATTTCACTTTCACACAATGAAACTGGCGAATCCGGAGGTAACACTTGTCACAGCCCCATTGGATGAAAACTTAAGAAGATTCCCCTTGTTGACTGGACTGCCATGTCATCATTCTGTTCTAATTTGCAATTTTTTTTATGTTTAGGAAAATGAACAACAGGCCTTTTCTCCTTCATCCAAACTCCGTTTTTGGTGAAACGAATTGCGTTGTGATCGTCTTGATGAGATGGATGTAGTCGTATTGTTTTCGAGCCAATATGAGAACTTTGATTTTTGAGCTAAATACTAAGCACCTGATCATTCCTCCCCATTAGAAGCCTTTTCGACCCCAACATATACTATTATCTGACAAGTAGATGAGGGTACAACCCCCTCACCTTTCTAAGCTCGATCCAATTGGCTTTTGACAAATTTGTTTCCTTGAGCTCCTCTCTAAGGAAATCAACATTCACTTGCCTTGAGGACCCCGCTTTATACCTGTACTTGTCTTTGCCATTTTCAAGCTGATCTTGCACTATTTGTTGCACCATTTTTGAAAGTATGAAATTTTATGAACATAACTTTCATGTAAAACATAATGACGCTTGAATACAACAATTACATAACCAATGGGCCTAAAAGGCATAACAATAAACTTGTTGCTTATACCTCTTTTGTACCTTCAAACCAAGTGAAATTATTGACAAGTATTTACCCAATGAAAGTGCATGGATCGCTGCAACTTAATCTTTACACCATGGAAACATTCTAAATGAAATAAGATGGTGAAGTTGCTTGCAAAAACCTCTTGTTGCTTGCCTCCTCACTGGAAGACTTTGCACACACATGACAATGCATGCTAAGGAGCTTCGAAAGAAGAAATGTCAACAACCACTTTCCTCCAACATTGGGCTACTCCCAACAAACCTCTTATTAAGATGACGATCTTTGGCATTGACCAATCAACAATGGCATCCAACTTGGAGAGGTCTGCCTTCAACTTACCTCCTCCAATATCATGGCCCAAATGCATCAAAGAAATGAAACCCAACTTGTACTTTGATATCTTCAAAACATCAAACAATTTTCCTTCATAGATGACATGTGCATGAGACAAGTTTCTAAACATGTTTATGTCACCCAAGTGGACAATTTTTTCAAGAAATGACTCTTTTTTGCCATAATTCAAATTCATGTATGTAATAGAAGTGCTACAAAGAACACACAACATTAAAATCCATACAAACTATTCTTGTTTGGTATTATGTATATTCTTGCATTGACCTCTTTTTACAACTTTGCTTTGGCGAAAACTACTCCTTTTTGTCCTCTTTCTTGAAATACGTACTATTCCTCTTTGGCACCATAACCATCGGTACACAACATGGCATAAGGGATAATTGAATGAGCCCATTGTTCAACAAACTTTTGCATGGAATTGATGTCTCTGCACTTTGCAATTTTGTCAACCCTTGCATGCTAGCATCACAAAGAGAAACATCTTGCTGCAAAGATATTTCATGTGAAATTTCTTTCTCCTTGAAGGATGATTATTTCACAACCTGAAATACTTCATCACTCTGATGAAATGAACCAACAAAATCAGAATTTAAACTTGCATTACATGCAACAACATTTTCATAAACAATATCATCGTTTGGCTTGAACATGAGAAGTACTAAACTTTTGCTTGAATTCACTAGTCTTTTGGCCTCCCCTGTATTAACCAAAGAAATGTTCATCTTTTTGCAATGGGCTCTCACTATGTACTCCACACCATCCTTGAACAAGTGATACTTGTTTACATGGTGGTAAAATACTGCTTTTCGGTCATACAAATATGGACTACCCAACACCACACCTAAAATATCAAGCGGTACCACATCTAACTCTACCTTGTCAACAAAAATTGCAATGATTGCAAACTTAAACAAACATTTTATTGTAACCTATAAACTAGTGTCTCTTGTTATCCGTCCCAAAGGGTATGGTTTATGGTGAGGTACAGTTTCAAGATTCAATATGTTGACTAAGTCTTCACAGATTAGATTCGCTTGTGACCCACTATCGAAGAGTGTGTCAATCTTGGTGTGTTTAGATATGACCCTAACTTGAAATAACTCATTTCGTCTCTTTTCATCTGGAGTAGTAGTAGTGTTACAATTTTGTGAACTAGTGCTTGCAATATCTTGTTTTCCTTTTATTCCCATGACAATGATTTTGTTTTCATCACCTGATTCAGAACCTAAATCTTCTAGTAGTGGTTTTATGTTTCCCTTTGTTGTTGAAATTTTTGGTCTCATTTCTGGATGCAATTTCTAGCAGTTATCCTCATTATGTCCCTCTTTTGAACACTGTTTACAAATACCTTTCTCCCTTTCTTTCTTCACACTTGTGTTTTTCTTCCATTTCCATTTTCCTCCTTTCTCTTTCTCCTTACCCTTAGGTGGATTTTTATTACTACTCTCTTCATAAGTGTTATTTCCTCTAGATTCAAGATGAGTGGCTTGCACACATACTTATCCAAATTAGTTGGATTGAACATAAGAATAGTGTGTTTAAGATAGGAATGTAAATCCCCAATATATTTCAGCAATGTATCTTGGAAATTCAAATTCACTCCTAATAACAAAGCTCTTTTCCTAAACTCTTGTGTACAATCTTGGACTGTTTGGCCTTTAAGCTGCCTAAAATTCTACCAACTTGTTATGGCTTTTTGCATAGAGGTTAAAGGATAAAACTGTCTTTTAATTGTAGAAACAAATTCCATGGATTCTCATTTCCTATTGAGTCTTTGCTTCCCACCGAACTAGTGCAGTGCCTTTTAGCCTCAGTGAAGTCAACTGGATATTTATGTCGTTTTCTTGAAGGTTCTGAATTTTGCAGTATACCTCCAACTGTTGAATCCAATTGTCTGAATTTTATGCATTCACTTATCCATTGTACATGGGAAGTTCGAATTTTATGTCCAATTTCAGTAATGGAGTTTTTCCTTTTGGGGTTTTGGAATGAGTATGGGCAGTTTCAGTGGTGGTAGTGGAAGATGATGTTGTGTGAGATTATGGAGACGATGAGGAAGATGATGAGGATGGTGGAGATGGAGGTGGCTTTCCACCATTCCCTTTGGGATCCTTCTTCTCATCTTTTTAGTCATCTGAGCTTCCTTCTCCATGTGGAGGTTTAGAACCCTCTCCAACCATTCTGGTGTTCCTCTCTTCATAGAGGACTTTAACTATCTCAGTCAAAGTATAGAAAGATTTCTTGAATTCTTCCTCTTCTGAAGAGGGACCTTTAGGCTCTCTTTCTCCAGACATAATGGCTATGGATTTAGGCTCATAAATTTGTACTAATTGTACCTCTTCAATCTCAATTGAAGACAAAACTTGAGGAGTTTCAAGTGTAGCTGGAATTGGAACTTTGGGTGTTGGAGATTATGGCCTTGTGGCTCTCCTTATTCTGGGCATTACCTTCGGAGTTGCAACCAATAACTTCCCTTCTCCTTTATGCAACTTTAACCATGTAAGCATCACAATTTTGCAACCATTAAAACCTTGATTGCACAAACTCAAGCAATCAAGCAATTCAAACTTGTGCTCTGATACCAACTTGATCTATTTTTGTATGATTACTTTTGTTGTGCTAATAAGAATTACATATTTATAAACATGTGCTTTCTTCTTTCTTTTTGTGTTGAGGTTTACTTAGTTGTTGGTGCTTACAAATAGGTAAATTTCCTTAAGTTAAACAAGACATTCATGAGCAAAATAGCTTTAGAAATTAATAATGAACAACAAACATGTATAGTGTAGCAAACCATCAAAGAGACACATTAACACAATGTTTTGATGAAGGAGTTCAACCCTCCTGGGCTACATCTCCTTGGTCCAACTTTCATGGCTTCGGCTTATGTATTAGCTCAATGTGGAAAAAAATGTTGTTTACAAAGCTATATGGCTCCTGATACCTGCACTAATGTGTTTAGAAGGTCCAAATTATCCAAGAACACTTATTTTTGAGTTCAATTTGGTCAAAAATTGCTCAAGATTTGTTGCATTCAGTTTTTTCCTAGGAAACCCCACTAAATCTAGAGAGACTCCAGTTAAGTCCGCCGAATTTGGCTCGCCGCCAACTTAATCCAGAATTAAAGCATGTTTAAATAAGGCTTAAATGGAATTAATTTAAGCTAAGTGATTAGCGCTAAGCGCTTATCCATCTGTTGGCCCTTGGTCACGCGCTTATGGTCGCATGGGGTGGGGGCTGGCCTGCAGGGCTGGCTCCTACCACCCCCACCATCAGTGCCACAGTCGCTTAAAATATAATTTCACGGCAATGCTTTTCAAATCCTCATCGATGGTCCTTTGGTTTAGCATGGAGTTTGGGTGGGGGAGGTCACGAGTTCAAACACACCTCCGCCAATCCCATATATGTTTTTGCCATGCGAATTAATACATTGCCACCATTAAAAATAAATAAATAAAATGGACTTTGACCATATAACATTATTTGTAATGTATTTAAATTTAACTTTCGAAACTTTGGAATATGCAGATTTATAATTAATGTTATATTATAATATTTATATTATAATATTTATATATTATATATATTATATATATATATATTATATATATATATAAACAAATTCAAATTCCACCTTGGAGCCAACTAGGCAATTTCACCTTCACACAACCAAACTGGGGAATCTTGTCACAACCCCATTGGGCAAAAACTAAAGAAGACTCCCCTTGCCGACTGGACTAATGACTGGACTGCCATGTCATCATTTTGTCCTATTTTGCAATTTTTTTCGATGTTTAGGAAAATGAACAACATGCATTTTCTCATTCATTCGGACTCCGTTTTCGGTGAAACAAATTTGCGATCATCTTGAGGAGATGGACACAGTCATACAGTTTTCAAGCCAATATGAGAACTTTGATTTTTGAGCCAAAAACTGAGCACCTGATCAATTATGTGTTGAGTTTGCCTCAAGTCGTGGTTTACTAAATAAGAGATTTCTTTAGCTAGAAAATTCTTAATGGATTAAAGGAATAGTTATAAGAACACAACCATTCATTTTAGGTATTGCTAATATATAAGTCATTTGCAATATTGAGTTGAGCAATCCCATTGCCACAAATGAAAATAAATAAAAAATAATAAGCCTAGGGGATGTAAATCATAAAATAAGAAATATCACTAGTTATCTCCAAAGTAATGTGTTAATCAATCAAGACCAATAACATCAACTAAGGTTACCAACCCTCCCTCCAAAGGTTGTGGTATAGATATGGCCTCAAGACCTTCCCCTTGTATCCATATATTCACACTCTAAAACTCCTATAGTTGGATAGAGAAGCATAATCATTCAAACAATTCATAGCTATAAAAGGAACCGATGTATTTATCCACTTCATATGCAACAAGGTGCCACCGTCCATTGTCGTTCCATCCAATGTCAACCCCTCAACTCATCAAAACCACACATAAGAGAAATAGGAGAAAAATGAAAATCCACTACATCCTGAAGGTTATATGGAATCACTTCAAAATGATTGATGTATATCTTTAGAAATTGTCAACATAGCTAGGTCACTATTGACCTTTGTTGAGACAAACACACACTAATAAGCTTCACTCAAACATAGGGTTGTAGAGTTGAGTATTGAATCCTAGTAACAAGAAATAATGTGAATATTGTCCATTTATCTTACTTGTTTTATTTTTTATATTTTGTAGAGGAAAATAACGACAAACAAATAACCATACTTTTTATTTTTCGCATTACAAAGGAGGAGAGAGGAGAGCCAAACAAATAAAGATACTCACCTTGTTGCAAACACTAAGCATAATAGATACTAGCCATAAATGTTAGTGGAACCTTCATGTTTTCCATGGCTTTATGCTAAAACATGACACATCAAGGTTCCATGCCATACATTTATGGCGACTTTATATAGTGCCTAAGGTTTGTGCTCACTTCATAACCAACAAAATATAATGAAAAAAATTGCAAAGTAACAAGTCAAACAAATAAACACACTCACCTCACAACTAGTCCTAAGCACCATATATACTAACCATAAGTGTTTGCATATCCTTCATGTCTTGCATAGTTCTATGCCAAAAACTCATTACATCAAGGTCCCATGGCATACATTTATCGAAATTCTATAGATGGCTTAAGGTTTTCCCTCAGTTCATAACCAATCAAATATAATGGAACAAAATGTAAAATAATAAACAATAAGCACTCACATTATAGAATATATGATGACATACATTCTTTTTAATGCAAGCACTAAATCTCTATGAAATACATTATGATAGACATTCTTTAATGTACACATGCTATATATCCAACAACATACAATTGTTGTATATATAACGACTAGCTAATTGAGGAGTGCATATGCATCATCGACATGGCATAAAATCAAACACTCGTACGAATCATTGATAATTGTGCTCAAGAGCGCTTTACAACCTAGTATGGGGGAAATGTTGTCATTGTAGCATCAGATTAAATAATAATAATAATAATAATAATAATTAATGTCTACTCAATTAAAAATAATAATAATAATATATGTGGGCTTAATTCCACACATTGTTACAGACTACACACATATGTATGCACACAAAAATTCAAATCAAAGACATCAAACAATTGAAACTAGTTGAGGAAATTGTAAAGTGGAACACCAAAAGGTAATTTGGGAATGGATAAGATATGAAAATATGGATCTACAAATTTTCTCATGTTTGTACATTATTGTTAAGGTTATAGACTACAACTTATACTTTATATGGCAAATTCAATTTTAAGAACATTAAGAATAGATCCACCTCTATTTTAGATCATAAGGCTTCACCACTTGTAGTAGGAAAATAAAAAGGTGGCTGATCTAAATTTTTTTAGCTTCTTTGAAGAGTAGATTATATAAACACACAGAGAAGGAAACAATGGTAAGTGGGTTCCACACAAAAGCAATCAAGGAAGAACGGTATTGCATGCGTAAGGGAGCAGATATGGAGTACGCTTTGCATGCATGCATGGTTGTTTGTATTAAATTCAACCAAGTTGTTGCTTGTGTTAAATCTTTAAAGATAATACTCTCTATACATTCTAATTAACATGTACACTTATATTCAACTTGATGTATCTTGTATATGTATAGGTGAAACCCTAACACAAAAATCAAGTGTTCAAACAATACCTAGAGACTAATCTCAATTCATGAATTGCATGTGCACTTCAATTAGCTCAGATGCTCCAAACATAAACCGCAATATTCTTGACAAAAAATTTAAGTGAAAATTAAAGAAATGAGATACACAAAGAATGAGTGAGAATTGATAATTAACAAACAATAGGGATAATATATATGATGGATGTGTGCAGGTAAGAACTATATCGAGAAACGAAGTTAGAGAAATAATAAGGGTTGTCCACCACGGAAATGATGTTTCTAACTTCATTGAGAGTCCCATTCGTCATTGTGAAGTGTTCAAGAAAATGGTTAGAATAATATTTTTTCCTATATGATTTGACTAAGATTATGGGAAGAATGCAAGACCAACCCCACCCACCAATGGGTGGCTAAAATGTACACCCAACACTACATTCTAAAGCACGTTTGAGTTTGTTCAGAAGAGGTTGGATGTTCAATGTTATTGATTGTGTCTTTTTATTCCTTTTACAAATGAACACTTCAAACTTTTGAGCACATTATATACAACACTTTAGGAGAGGTAAGGAGTTTTTTCCGAAAGAAAAGACAAAACAAAAGAGGCATGTTTTGTTTCTTTTAAGCTAAACGAGTGTACATGGTGAATGAAGAGTTATGGTCAAAATACTATTTTATTGCAAAATAAAACATTGTTATACATTATACATAATATTTTTAAAAATATGTGTAATTTTGAGTTGTAAAATAGACAATCTACTCATGTTTGATTTCAAGTACAAGGGCATAAGAGGTCCTTCACAATGTGAGATCTTAAATAGGAATGGAAAACTTGTGGTATATGAAGAATAGTCTCTTATCAATTAGGTAAAGAAAAATATAAAAATATTTTCCAGTTTGGGAAAGTTGCATATAAACTATTCAACAACCAATGCATCCCTTAAGAATAGAGGTCATGGCATCATTGTATAAATTCTATTTTCTAACTCAAATAAATACTTTTAAGGCATATCTATTTATTATGTTATATAGGGATCTTAATGTTTAAAAAGTACTAAAAGTCTTGATAAAATGGGAAAAAGTAATAGGAACAATACATAGATGGTACAAACTTTACCCTCAATTTAAATACTATGCATTATTTCCATTTTACATTGAGTTGGATCTATTGAGAGCAAAGTTCATAACACACATAGATGGTGTCAACTTTACTCTTAGTTTGAATACCATGGAATATTTACCTTTTTCATCAAGATGAACATATTGAGAATAAAGTTCGTAGTATGAAATTGACATGTGTATTGAAATCAACAATTATGTGTATACTAAATAGAAATAAAAATTGACATGTACACTACAATCAATGCGTTAAAATTAATATGTATATTCACATCAACTTATTGATTTTAGTGGAAATGTATTGATTTTATTATATGAAATGTTCATATTCTACATATTCAATAAAAATAGGATTGTAACACCACATTACAGAAACATGAATAATGAAGTAATTCATATGCCTGAGAAATTGGTAAAGAACATTGCCTAACAATGACACTATGATAGTCAATTGCTTAGGGCTTCCTTTTCTACTGCTCATGAATTTATCCATAAAGGTGCTATGAAAATCTTCATGATACCTTAATATTTGAGATATTCAACAAAAATAAGGTTGTAACAATCCATTAAACAAAAGCATGAACCATGGAATATTTATGATATTCAAAGCATTGATCAACAACATTGCCCAATAACACAAATAATTTGATAATCAATTTCTCACGAAGTTTTGCACAAAGATGCTTAGAAAATATTCATGATACGTTTTTATTCAACATGTCCAATAAAAATAGGGTTGTAACAATCCATTAAATATAAGCATGAACCGTGAAGTATCTGTGATACCTAAGGCACTAATAAGAAACATTACTTAACAATATAGACACTTAATAATCAACTCCATAGATACACAAATGATGCATACACTAATAATGAATAGAAATTGACATGTACAATGAAATTGAAAATTACACATATGTATACTATATAGAAACCGAAATTGACATGTCCATTGAAATCAATATGTTAGAATTTGACATTTACTCTGAAATCAACACATCTACAAGTTGACATGTACATTGACATCAACTGATTTCATTATACATATATTGATTTCAACGTATGATACCTTTTGTATTCGACATATAGCAAATGTCAATCTAGAAGTATACTTCTGAATAATATATTTATATTCTCAACAAATTGAGGAAATATTGTAAATTTATGAGCAATAATATATTTATATTCTCATTATGAAATTGATAAATTTACAATATTTCCTCAATTTGTTGAGAATATTAAATATTCTATTCAGAAGTATACTTCCATATTTAAATCATAAATAAATTGAATACAAATAAAATAAAAATGTCAATGAATAAAAAATGTAATATATATATATATATATATATATAACGTCACTATTATAAAAATTAAAGAAAATAAATTGACATTTATCCTTTTTAATAACACTCTCTTTGTATTAAATATTGCTTAACTGCATAATGTTACTTGATTGGAATGCACTTGTAATGGTTAAGTCAATTTTTTGAAGCATAATTGCTCTCAGGATAATATTAGGATAATATTCATGCACAGGGAAGCTAAGCACATGTAGAGAAAAGTAAACATATTTATGTATTTTTTGCCATTGTTTTTTGATTAAGAATATTTTGTGTGGGTTTACAAAAAAAATCCTCTCTATACTTTTAATCTGTTGAAAAAATTCAATAAATTTAAATGATCATATTAATCTTATATACACACATAATGTTGACTATCTACAAAATTCAATAAATTTAAATGATTACATTAATCTTATATACACACATAATGTCGACTATCTACAAATTTTATCTAAATTACTTATGACTAAAATCATCGTAGATTTATCTTAAACTTGAATTCATAATCAAATTTCAAGTGTGCAAACTTTTACTCAAATTTTACACTCAAAAAAATCTACAGCTCAAAAGGTTTCACTCCTCATGATACTTAATAAATTTAAATATAACATAAATGATACTTAAAAAAATTAAATTTAAAAGAAATATAAAATAATATATAGAAAAGAAGTATAAACCTGTTATAATTTAAACTCATATATATTTTTTTTCCAAGCATCATTATTAAAATCAAACTCCATAAAATTATAATTTTCATTCCTAACATTACATTTACATTTTTTTAATAGAAAGAAAGAAGAAATAAATTATTTTAACGTCCACGAGGCTAAAGATAGCCTATGGGACATATTGCTTCTTCATCTCCTTGATGTATTCGGCCCTTTTTTGTGAAGCTTCAAAATAAATGCTCCCAAGTTCTCGACAAACCCCTCGCTAAATAAATTATCCCAAGAGCTAGCTGGCAACATATCTACATAACTTTCCCCGTTGTCTTTGAAGGTCTCACATTCTAAAATGAAATGTTTTTCTGTTTCCACTTTTCTAGAAGAACAAAAAATGCATACTCTTTCCTTTCACACTTATTTTGGCCTTTTCCAGCGCCCTGTTTCACCACTGAGTTGATGAGAATTAGTCCTTAACTAAGCAATAAGAATTTTGGCTCTCCAAGAGATATTGGCCTCTATGTATGCTTTTGGTTGATGACTATGAGTGAGATTAAACACTTCAATATAATACTTTTTCTTTCTTCCTAGCTTCTTATCCCAAGTACGCTTGTGGAACTTTTCCATAACAAAAGCTTTTATCTCTTTGTTGTTCATGGGACACACACGTTCAAGCAAATACCCCATTTATTAAACCATTTGTTATTTTGTTGCATCCAAGTTTTTTTGTTGTAGCATAATCTATCATTAAAGACAACCTTAGGCCATCTACCCTCTTCCATTTGCTCAAATTTTTTTTTTTTAAATACGTTATGGCTCACACCATAGCAATTGCTTCAATAGGAGAAATCTCTGTTTCACTTAATAAGACAACATAAGGAACTGCACTTTTAATCTTGAATTGTTTATAATCAAACGTTTCTGAATTTTCTCAATTTGTTCCCACTGCATGTTGGATGTACTGCTGGCCCATAGTTCACAACCATAAAGAATCACCAGAATCACTAGAAGCCCAAAAAGAGTTTGAGTGGTTTTCCAGTCCCATAACTTTGCCTCTCTACACCTATTTTGAAAAGCATAAAATGCTTTCCAACCCCCCAAAGTTCTTTTCTTTCTACAACTATTCCCACATAGTTTTTTATTGAAGTCAATTCGAAGGTATTTGTAATCCGAAACTTCTTCGAGAAGGTTGCCTTTAAAGTAGAACTTCGGCTGGTTATGTTTTATTTTCTTAGAGAAAACCACTACTTTCGTTTTGCTAATATTAACTTGCATCCCCACACTTCTACAAAAATACTCAAGGGATAGTAAGTGATGTTGCAAACCAAAAACCTATTTAACAATCAAAATAAAATCATCCACATACAAAAAAAACTTGTACAAATATATAAATCAAATCAACTTACTCCAACATCTACATACAAAAAAAAACCTTTACAAATATATAAATCAAATCAACTTACTCTAAACCATCGTTTTACAATCTCTACTATTAATGTTTACCAAAATAGTCCCAATCATATGATAGCTTGTTTAGTCAACGGCATATATGTCAAAGTTTATGCCACGGCATCAAATTTGTGATCCGCCGACAGCATCGCAAACATAACGCGAATCGCTCCTTGAAAGCTGAAATGGTGGAAGGAATTTTTAAAGTGTTTTGAATAAAATACCCGATCTGACTCATCTTGATAAAAGCATGCTCGCCCTTCCTTCAAGCTATTTTAAAAAAATACCCGGTCTGAGTATTCATAGGCAGGGGAATCTTTAATTTTGCAGACAACTGTGGGCCCTTCGAATAAAAGCATGCTTGTCCTTCCTTCAAGCTCTCACTCAGTCTCGAACCCTAGATTACTGGAGGTGGATCCATTCTTTTGCCCACGGCCGCAACGGAGATTCCGCTTGCGTAACATTTCAAGCCGACCATTCCGAAGTTCGAAACTCGCGCGCTTCACAGCTGGTTTCGGTTTTAGGAGGTGGGATTGTCAAGGTTTAGATTCGTTTACTCCTTTTCCTTCAAGATTTCAGTTTCGATTGTTTGCTTAATTTATTTCAAGAGCAGTAATCGTAAATCTGTGCGTTCTGTGGCTTACTGTACGATTTTATTTTTTATTTATTTTTTTTGTTTTGTAAATATGTAATTCAATTGAGTTCTCAGAAGCTGAACTTACTGCTATTTCCTTAACTCTGGCCCGTCTTAAACCGATGGACTGTTACAGTCATTCCCTCAATATCTCTAACTATCCCTTCCAAGTGTCTTATTTTTTGTTGCTTTTACTGGCATATAAATGTTGATGTTGAAAATCTCAAAATGATTTGAGGAGGAGGAGCACTATTTTATGATTGGATTCTGAAACAAATAATTCACTTCATGGCTTGCTCATCTACCCATAATGACAAAATAATTTATTATAGATGTCCATAATTGAGTTTTCCAGTAAAAGCGATACAGAGGATCTATACATCGCAAACTCAGTATATGCCCCAAAAGAAGAAAGGTGCTCTACAAAGTTAGTGGGGGAGATACCCATTAGTTTCATAGCTAACTTATAAAATAGGCGGACTACAAATACATTAATATTAACATAGGTCCATCTTAACGTATCTTAACATGGATTTATTAAAAGCCAAAAGGTTTGCACATAGCTTATTCATTTGTCTTTAATGCATTTATCTAGTAAAAGCAATATAAAAATCACTACATAGCAATTTCATTATGGCACAAGAGATCGTGAAAGGTGCTTAACAACATGGGGAGATGTTCTTTATTTTGTGTCATGCTTTTGCCCACATAAAAAGGGAACATAGAGACACACTAAATTACATAGATCCATATTAACTTGGATTATTAAGTGCCAAAGAGTTTTGTGCATAGCTTGCTCATTTTCCCATAATACATTTTCTAGTAAAAATTATATAAGTAATTACTCTATAGCAAAACTCAATATGCCCCATAGAAGTGAGGTACTCCACAACCCTATTGGAGGAGATGTCCATTACTTCATGTCTTTTTGTTACACTAACCTACATAAAAAAGACCAGATCCACACACATGCACATTTAGATCCATCCTATGTAGGATTTATTAAGTGCCCAAAAGGTTTTCACGTTTCTTGCTTATTTTCCCATAATGTTTGTGTTTAGTAAAAACAATATAAAGCGTCACTGACTCACTACATAAGAAATTCATTATGCCTTAAGAGAAGTGAAGTGCTCTACAACTTTGGTGGGGAAGGGGAAATGCTTGTTACTTATTACCACAAACAATAAAAGCCAAATACATAGTGCAGACGCACACACACAAACATAGATCCATCTTTACTTAGATTTATTAAGTGGCAATAGGTTTGCACACAACTGGTTCATTTGCCCATAATGCATTTTCCAATAAAAACAATATAAAGAACCATTAGATAAAAAACTCAAGCTCAAGATTGCTCAAGTGAAGTGAAGTGCCCTATAATTTGAGTGGGGGGAGGTGTTTGTTACTTTGTGTCACACTCCTACCTACGTAAGAAAAAGACACACACTCTCTCTGTCTTTCATTAATTACCAAGAGGTTTATACCTTGAGGGTGTCCATTCCTCTTTGTGCTTAATAGCTTTGGGGTTAAGATGATCTAAGTTAGTTTATTCTTTTTCATTCAAGCTATCCAAATGACATAAAATCATTGTTCTTGTAATTGTGCCTATCTATTTATTATGTATATTGAAAAAAACACATTTGGTATTCCTTCCTATGCATTTACTATATGCCCTTTTTCATTGCTAGGGTGTGCTGGCTTGAGTGGCTGAATTTCCTTTATATAGGGAGTCTACAAATACCTCACGACTAAGTAAAGGCCCAAAAATAATAATGCTGATGGTATTATCAATGCCACTATTAACTTTGTAATTCCACCCATTATTCTTGCTAGTGTGTTGTTGGTAAGGTGTCCAACAATGATTTTCCCAAGGGGGTCATGGAAGTTTGTACGGAAGGTTCCTTGAGATAACAAACTTGGCCTTGATGATATTCCATTGATGTTTTTTTTTTTTTGATGTATAGTTATTTGGCATGATTATCGACATCACACATTGCTTGGGTATTTCATGGGCTACATCTGTCTTGAGGCCACCGTGAAGGTTTTGTCATTTTGATGAAGGAATGGGATCCCCATGGCTTGTATTGCCATACCCCTTGCATGATTATCAACATCATACATTGCTTGGGTATTTCATGGGCTACATCCGTCTTGAGGCCACTGTGAAGGTTTTGATGAAGGAATGGGATCCCCATGGCTTGTATTGCCATACCACTCGCATGATTATCAACATCATACATTGCTTGAGTATTTCATGGGCTACACTGTCTTTAGGCCACCATGAAAGTTTTGATGAATGAATGGGATCCCCATGGCTTGTATTGCCATACCACTTGAAGTCCACTTATAGGATTCTTTTTGCTTTAATTAATGCAAATCTCCATGTGATGAAATCGTGTTTCATGGGCCTTAACTTTGGAGAAACGCCTTTGTTTTTTCTTATTGGTGTGAGAACCTTTTTTTGTTGAGAAGAATGCCTAAATTTGTTTTTCTATGTAGGTTTAGTTCCTTTGATTTCGCATGTAATTTCTGCACACATTCCATGCTTTCACTCCACAAGATGCGTAGGTTGTACTACACTTTCAGAGAGTAGTGATGACCTTGTAGATACAGTATTGCCTCTCCATAGTAGAGCGTTGGGCACTTTAATGATTCCAACATTTGATTGACACCTTAGAACACTCCCAAATGCTGAAATTCTAAGCTCACTTTGCTTAGTGTTGGAGATTCTTGATGATGTACCCAATGAACCCAGCATGCCCCCATGTTGGTCTTGACACTATTTGATGGGCATAGCTTAATCCAAAGTCCAAATTTTGATGGCCATCCTTAGGATGACAAGGGATGGCTTGTACTACCTATTAGAGCCCCAACGCTAGAGAGAGATTGCACCATGTTGCCTTTATAGCCCCCTTGGAGATGACGCAAGACACCCAAAGCAAACTTTTGACACATGGAGACATTTCGAGGCATGACTTGAGGGTTTTCCCTCAATCATTGAGTTGATTATGATGATTGGAGATGCATCTTTCCCATTCCATGCATTTTTGAAGCTTTATTTGCCATAAAATGGCATGACGTCATGCTAGAGAGGAGTTTTGACTCACACATGTGGGCTTTTAGTGGCTTATTTTATTGCGTTGAGCTATTAGGTTGGTTTGTAACCCATTTTCTTCATGTACACTCAAAATTAAACTTGTCATAGGACTTTTAGGCCAATTATTAAGAGAGATTGACCTCATATAAATAGAGGATTTAGAAAATCCACAAAATTCTGCAATTACTAATACGAAAAATCTAAAATCGAGTTTCTTTTCACATATACGCAAAATTTCCCTACTTAATTTTGCAGCAGAATAGAACATAATTTAAATCACAATAACATGATAGCAAAACACAATTTTTTTCTAGGGAACCCTGTTGAGAAATGTAACTAGTTTCGGTCTTCATAATTGTGGTTGTACTTATTTCAATATGTATCCTATGTAACAAACAAGAAAAGAAGAAAAGAAGTTATTATTACTAAAGCATGGGTTTCATGCTCATTATTGATGGTCTCCTAGGTAAAAGCACGTTCTTCGTGCTTCTAGGGTTTGTTAGGTCTTAGGGTTTATTGTCATGAGTCAATGGAGTCAATATCATGTTTATAAGACCCTTTCGGGCAATTTGTAATTGTAAAAATAATTATTTTTGAGTCGAGAAAGTCCTGGAATCTGCAAGTGTACAAGTTAGCTCTTGGATCATCAAGTTGGCCTAAAGGAGGGAATTCAACCCCTTGAGAAGGCTATATATAAAGGAGCAGTTTGACTTCATTTGGGACTCACTCACTCACAAGTTCAACCTATTAGAAAGAGTTTGATCTATAGCTAGGTAGTTACAAGAAGGAGAGCGAAAGTCAAGGAGAATGAAGAAGGACAAATTTTCTTGGCTTTTGGGCTCTATCTCTCTCACATGTGCGAAATTCTAGGGTTTTTGGTTTGTAGAAAGAGGTCAAAGTTGTAGAATCGAATTGCAGTAGGACGAAGTGCAACATCTTGTAGCTGAGGGGAGGAAAAATCCGTTTATACCTCACTGACCTTAGGAAGAGTTGTCTTGCTCTTGGAAGGTCCCAAAAGGAGGTCGAGTTAGGGTTTCTCCAGGAGCTACAAGGCTGAAATTGCAGGGACGAAGTTGCAGGTTAAGTAGCTTGCAGGTCGAATTTGCAGTGTGTAGCAGGTTGTGCAAATTCAAGAAAGGACTTGAGGACGGGTTGACTTGGTACTGGAAGAAGGACTTGGTGTAGGGATTGGGTCTTTGTATCTTATTTGAAACAGATTCTAAGAAGAGGAGAGTTTCTGGGTTTTCCCCTTGGAGGGGTTTTGCCCTGGCTGAGAGCTGATATCTGTGTCCTCTTTTGTTGTTACTGTTTCTTGATATTGTTTGATGAAAAGATTTGACTAAAGAACATAAAGAAGATAATCAAGATTCACAAGCAAGTATAAAGGATAAAGAAAATAAGATATAATAGTTGCCACTTTACATTTTCTAACATGGTATCATAGCTAAGGTGAACAAGGAAGGCAACTAGAAGGACACTAGAAAGAATAGCTGATCAAAAGTTAGGAAGCTCTCAAGGCCTGAAAGAAGAGGAATACAAGGAAAAATGTCTCTTGAAGGGACCTGGTTAACGACTTGATGGTAGAAGACCTTCTAATGTAGGGTTTCTACATTGAAGAAGAGCAAGACCACATCAATATCGCAAGGATGGTGTTGATCTCGCAAAAAGGAAGTCTATTTACAAGGCATCAATCTTGGAAGTTGTTGGTGGAGGAATCCTAGGGAACATCTTTCAAGGACATCATCAAGAACTTTCCAAAGGCCTTGAAAGAATCAAGAAGGTTGGAGACATCACCAAGAAGAATCTTGGCTATCAAGTAAGCATTGTATTATTACATTATGTCTGAATCTTCAAGTCATATGGGTTCTTTCTGCAAGGAAAGCAATAAACTCGTTGGGGCTTTGAACTATCTAGCATGGAAGAAAAGGATTGACTTGATACTCACAAAATCAGAAGTAATGGGATATGTTACTGGAGAAATCACTGAACCGGAGAAATATAAGACACAAGAACTAGCAAAATACAAGAAAGGGGAAGTAAGGGCTCAAAGGATCATAGTTGAGTCAATTAAGGATTCTCTTGTTCCATTTGTTGCAAATTTGAAGATTTCCAAGGTCATGTATGACAAGCTAGTGAATTTATATTCGGTAAGTACAATAGGACAAAACACTACTTGAAGCTCTCATAGACCAGCAAAAGACCTTGTGAACCCTAGAGATGGGAAGGGTGTTTGCATCATCCCTTGCTATTGTGGGATTTCGTATATTGGTGAGACAGGCTGATCAATAAATAAGAGGATCTATGAGCGCCTGTCGACATTAATCATGGAAGGTCTCGCTCCTCCACTTTGGCAGAGCATGCAAAAAAAGACAAATCATCACATCTGCATTGAAGAGGCTAGGGTCATTGCTAGGATTGATCACTTTCATCGACGTAAGTTTAGGGAGGCCTTAGAAATTGAAAGGAGGCCTATAAATCTGAATAGAGATGATGGTTGGAAAATTAGCAAGTGTTGGATCCTTGCTTCGTCTTCCTAGTTTTATTTTTCTTTTTTCTTTTCGGATTTATTTATTTTATATTTTTAATTTTTCATATCAATCTAGGTTTGACTATATTATCCTAGTTAGTTCTAGAAGGCATGTCCTCTTAGCTTAATTATAAAATCAAGAATGATTTTTATTAATAGTATTTTTTTTAACAAGATCGGGTACTTATATATTAAAAAAACTTCAGAAGAGGGACAAGTCCCATTACATATGCTTGAGGTAGCATAGTGGAATTGATTCAAAATGGGCACGTAGTCTCGAAATCCAAATCACTGCTCTTGTTTTTTAAGATTTGACGACATAACGACTATATTGCCGTAAGAACTGACCTAAAAGCAGATAGTATTTACAATGCATGTGGAGTTAACACCAGAACTGGTTGACCGAGTCATCTGGGGGCTGTTCTTTTTTATCATTGTTCTTGGTGGATGCTTCACCTTGCATACTTTGATTCAACATTCTTATGTAACTGATTGCTTCTTCTAAGTGATTGCACTTCTCTTTGAGACCTTCAATTTCCACCTTCTATTTTTCAAATTTTTTCTTCTTTGATTTATTCTTGGACTGAACTTCTACTTTGAGTTCATTGAAATACTTTATGAAACGAGCTATCATAAAGTGGTGCGCCTTGCAGGGAGTGCAATTGCTATTGGTTTCAATGCGATCCAATGGATTTTCTGACATTGTTGAAGTGTCTTTGATTGGCTAGTTGATCTTGTTTTCGAACTTGAACAGCTGACTCCAGAAGGGAGAATGATGACTAGCAAAAATTCTAAGAGTTAAAGACAGTCGGATCAAGGTATTGAGGACAAAAGAGCAGTCCTGGGAGGGGAAAATAAGCAACAGATCTTCGGAAATTGAGATGAGCGGAAAGCAATTGATTACAGGGAGGGGGGAGAAGCCACCGGGGATGAGCTGAGGAGGAAAAGAGACAGAGAAGAAAACGAGGGACGCAAGAGGATGGAAACAGAGTGAAGAGGGGACAATCCACAGAGAGTCGAACGCCGAGAAATTCGAGTGAGTCTGGTTCACAGAGACATACCAGAAGTTAGAGGAAAAATAATATATACAATTACAGTAGGCGAAAACAATACCTCTTAGGACTGGTAGAGAGGAGATGAATCTTCCACCGGGACCGCTACAAGACTTGAAACGCACAACAAGCAGCCTGAATCGGTAGCAGCACGAACCCGAGCCTTTGCCAAGCAAACAAAGCACTCCTGCCTTATTGCCATAGGCATTGAGTTTCTGAAGGAACCATTGCACCCCGAGCTGCTTATAAGCCCGCTCTTTCACCAGAGCCTCATGAGGCAGATCATCCTGCACAAGGTTGCACCTGTCCCGAGCATCATTTCAGATTTTGCTTATGCAGTCTCTGAAGATATCGAATTGACTGATGCCTAAATTTTGAATGTCCTTCCCACGAGAATTTCCCAGCTCCGTCATCCAATGCGGATCTTCTCTATGCCTAGAGATATTCCTGACTGTTCTAAAGATATGATAGAGGGTAATGTCAGTGTTGAGAAGTTCGGACATCTTGTTGTTTTGTCTATGAGGAGATGTAGTCTTTTTGCTGAGGTGACTGATGGAACACTTTGTCACATACCCAACCACGAGGAGGGACAAATTATGGAATTGATTTTTCATATGAATTATTATTCTCTTGAACCTGCCCAATAGGCCTGTTTACTGCATTATTGGCTAGAGAGTCGGCCTTAGTGTTAAAATTTCTCATTACATGTTTATATTGGATGATCCCCAGTTGTTTGGTGTTTTCCACAATCCTTTGCTTAATTCTATTGAGGGCCTGGTTTTTGAAATCTCCCCCTGATTCCATAGCTGCGATTATTATCGCTGAGTCGCCTATTATAACTGGGTTTTTGACTTGGAGATTTTTAAGAATGCAAGTGCCAAGGAGCAAACTATAAGCCTCTGCTTTGTTATTTGTCATATTGCCCAGTCCCCATTCATAAGTAGTGATGGCTTTCCCCTCTTGATCAGAGATAGTTCCCCCAGCCCTTGCTTTACCGGGGTTATTTTTGGAGATGCCATCGAACTGAAGGGTGAAAGTCTTTTGGTCTTGTATCCACTGTTCTATTTCATTTTGGGTTCCCCTGAGTTTCCATTCTTTTTTCCTTTTTCCTGACTTTGTTGCCACTTGTTTATTCATTGAGTAAACCAACGGGAATTTGTTGAACCATTCTTCCTCATCTTTCTGCCAGTTGGTTTGGTCGATTTTATACACTGAGTTAGCACTGATCATTTCTGCAACTAGCCCCAAAGTTTTAGCCAGAATGACTGCTGGGTTTGGCTTTTGGTTTTTGAAGATACAACTATTTGTAGAGAGCCAAATTTGCCAGCAGAGAGCAGATGGGATGCATTTCCAGATTCTAATAATTGTGGATTTACCTTTTTTTGCATATGGGTAGCCTTTCCCAATTTCTATTTAGAGTTGTGAGCTGATCAAAATTTTCCATAGGCAACCTCAAAGGACTTGTAATTTGTTGCCAACAGTGTTGAACAAAGGTGCATTCTAAGAATAAATGTTGACTGCTTTCCTCCTCATTGCGGCATAAACAACACATTGATGGCCCTTGAATCCCTTTTTTCTTGAGGTTTTTAACAGTGAGAATTTTACCCTTTAAGAGGGTCTATGCAAATTTTTTTTATTTTTGGAAGGCATTCATTCTTCCAAATTGCTGTCCGAAGGTTCCAATTTTCAAGGTTATTGCTGGAGTGTAGGAGCTGATACCCGGCTTTCACTGTAAACTTCCCTCTGCTTGGGTCCCAAAAAAAGCTGTCTTGGGAGGTTTTATTAGTTGGGGCGGCTCCAGTTAGCGTTATTTTCATTTCAGCCCATTGATTTTTTAAGTGGTTTGGGAGAAGAAGGTCCTTCCAGGCGGACCAACAATTTTGTTCCCAAACCGAAATGTCATGGAGGGAATTTAAACTTTTTGCCTCCATCCATTTTTTCAAGAGTCTATACTGCTGACAATGACTTCGTGGCTTCGTACCCATTATTCTATCGGTCCATAGATTTATATCTTTTCCATTTCTGGGGATCTTTGAAATATGATTTTTGATTTGAGGAATAACCTTTTTGATGAGTCTCTACGTTTGAGTGCACGGTCTTTCTGTGATCAGATCAGAGAGAATCTTTGAATGTTGTCCATTGAGGTATTTCTTTAGTAGAGCCTCGTCCCACCAGCTGCCTTTTTCCACTAGCATTCTCCACACAAGTTTGAAGCCCATTGCTTTATTTGTTAAACTCGGGATCTTGATAGATATGCCTCCTTTTTCAAAGGGAAGGATCACTTGTTCCCAGCGAACCAAACTGAATTTTTTTGTGTCTTGTTTCCCTCCTTGCCAGAGAAAGCTTCTCATGATTAGCTCCATTTGTTTATGGATGCTAGCTGGAGCCAAAATAACAGCATACGGATAAATGGGAAGGGATGAAAGGAGAGCTTTAATGAGGATGGTCCTGCCCGCTAAATTTAACCACATCAGCCCCCAGCTTTGGAGGTTCCCTCTCATTTTTTCTATTTGCTTGTTCCAAGTCTTCGACTTGACCGCTTCCTTTACCAGAGGAAGACCAAGGTAGGAAAAATGGCTCCAGTTCCTTTGGACCGGGAAATCCATGATTTGTGAGATCCTTTGCATTACTTGGGGCGAGACATTCCAAGTATATATTCTGCACTTCTTATTGTTAAGTAGCCCCCCTGAGGCAGCCAGGAAAGTATCAAGAATTTTCTTGAATCTTCTAGCTATTAAGCTTGAAGCTCCTCCAATTAGGAGTGTATCGTTGGCAAAGAGAGAATGATTGATTTTTTTTATTCCTCTCGCTATGTTGATGCCAGTTATCTCCCTTTTTTTCCTTTGATTTTCCAGATGTATGCTTAAAGTTTCCGCCATGATGATGAAAAGGAAAGGGGAGAGAGGACAACCTTGTCTCAATCCTCTGGAACTTCGGAAGTAACGGCTGGGCCTTCCATTGATCAGGGGGGCTGTCCAAGGATTTGAAATACATTCCATTATGATATTGATGAATTTGTTAGAAATTCCAAACTTTTGCAGTACAACCACAAGAAATTGATGGCCGACCCTGTCAAAGGCATTTGCCATGTCAAGTTTAATGACCATGCCTTTTTCTTTTCTTTGTATACTGCTGTGGATGGCTTCTTGCACCAGAATAACATTATCCATTATCTGTCTCTTTGGGACAAATCCTCCTTGATTCTCTGAGATGAGAGTGGGCAAGAGCTTTTTTAACCTATTTGCCAAGATTTTTGTGACAATTTTATAGGAGGCGTTACAAAGAGAGATGGGTCTGAAACGGTCAAAAGAGAGGGGGTTTGGCTCTTTGGGGATGAGTGCCAAATGGGAAGTTTTTGTATTTTCTCCCATCTTGTTTTTTTTGAAAACATTTTTAACCATCTTGATAAGATCTTTCTTTATTATGTCCCAATGAGTCCTGTAAAAGGCAATGGTGAAGCCATCTAGCCCGGGAGCCTTGTCCAGCTGCATACTGCATGTAGCTTCTCTAATTTCTTCCTCAGAAACCTCTTGTTCCAACACGCTGTTTTGATGCCCGCTGATTTTACAATCCAGCGGAAGGAGAAAATCCACGCTGTCCATAGGCTGGGCATTAGCAGATAAGAGGGATTTGAAATGGTTATGGGCTGTTTCTTTGATTTCCTCTTGCTCTCTTACTTCTTTCCCCACAGCAAGGATTTTGTCTATTTGATTGCCAGCTCTTCTGAGCTTGAGATTGTTATGGAAGAAAGATGTATTTTTATCTCCCGCTTTGAGCCAGAGGCACCTCAATTTTTGTCTCGGCTCCTCCTCCTCATGTCTGTTCTGCCTGTATAATTCCATGAAAATTTCTTTTTCCTGGATTTGCTCTTCCTCTGATGTTTGCTGGCTTTCCTTTTCCTGGTTCCATTTTTCCAATTTTCTATGCAACTCGATTTTTTTTATTTTTCTCTGTTATTGCATTCTCTTTTGCCCACTTTTTGATTGATGGTCTTAAATTTTTTAATTTGGATTGCCAAAGAAAGTGAGGGTATCCAATAACTTCCATCTCCCAACTGCCTTTGATGATCTTGCTAAAGTCCTCCTTGTTGTCCCAATTTTTATTATATTTAAATGGGCTGGCCCAAAATTTTCCATTATGTCTAGAATCAAAACCACTGGTTTGTGATCTGAGGCTGTGGCATGGATGATCTTGCTTTTTATGGATGAGAATCCTGCTGCTATACTTTTATGAATTAAGATCCTGTCTAGTCTTACTTTGATATTATGAGTTCCTGCTCTTTTGTTGCTCCATGTAAATTTTCCATTGCATGGTGGTATATCAATGAGTTTATGTGCTTCTATTATTTCTTCCAGAGTAGCTCTTGATGGGTCAGTGAGATATTTTCCTCCCATCTTTTCTTCAATGTTCCTTATTAAATTCAAGTCTCCTCCCAAAACCATCTTACTTCTTTGGCCTTCCTGCATCTCTGATTTGACAGAGTCCCAACAATAGGCTTTGTCCCTGTAATGGGCTGGAACATAAATGTTTAACACAGTGAATTCTTCATTTGTAATTTTGTTTTTGAGATCAATTCAGACCCACCAGTAATTTGATTTTTGACTGATGAGGTCCCATTTCCTCTTGTTCCACATTGTACCTATTCCTCCTGAGGCACCCAATGAGTCTGTCGCTGTTCCTTCAAAGCTTTTATGTTTTTTTATGAATTTTTGAAAATCTTGGTTGGACATTTTGGTCTCTTGGATCAAAAAGATATCTGGCTGTTCTTGACTAATGATATCCCGAGCTGCGTTGGATTTTAGAGAGGAGCCCAAACCCCTGCTGTTCCAAGAGACCAAAATCACTACTTGCTTTTCGGTGAGCCCCGCTCTTCTCCTTTATCTTCTTCCCACTTCCTCTTGTTTGGCCAAAAAAGAATCCATCGGTTGTTGAGTACCTGTGGCCATTTCTTTAGCTGCTGTTTCATCTCTTATTTCTTTATTCGACTTCCTGCCAGCTTTTTTTGGTTGCTCTGAGGTGTTGCTTGCTTCTTTGACTTTGTTTCTTGTAAGGATACAGTCTATGGTGGGAGGAGGTGAAGGAAAATTCTGAATAGGGGAGTGTATAACTGCTAAAGCTTTGTCTTGAGAAGGAGAATGAGGGGATGAAGGATCTTCTTCTTCCAGGGATTCGAATGGGTTTGATGATGAGGGTATTGGCTGGGTCAAGATGGGAGGGGGAAAGGAGGTTGCAGCCGGGTTTTCTAGGGGTTGCTTTGGTTTTGGACCTGGTTGCTTGGAGTTTGTATTTTGTTTTTTGTTTGTGTTTTGTTTTGTTTTGTTTTGTTTTTTTTTTTTTTTTTTTTTTTTTTTTTTTTTTTTTTTTTTTTAAATTTGTTCCCATGTGTCTTCATTGGCTTTCTACATTCTCAGTCATTTTAATTTCTTTTAGTTTACTACACCTATTAGCAAAATGACCGTATTCATGGCATACCTTACATTTGAACGGGATTTGTTCGTAGTTTAGCTGCCGAATATGGGTCCATTGGTCCACTTTGATCTTGATTGCTTCCGGGAGGCCCTTCCCTAAGTCGACTTCTACACAGATCCTGGGGCATGCGTGCATGTTGTCCTTTGGTTCGCATCTGTCAATGTATTTTCCAACAACATTTCCTATTGCTTTAACCGATTCATCTCCCCAACAATGGAGAGGGAGGTAAGGCAAACGGACCCAAACCGGGATTGCATTAGGGATAGCCATTTTTGGGTCAAAATCTGGTGACCATCTATTCAGGTAGAGACCTCTTGAGTCCATGAAGTATGGGTCGTTTCTGAAGATGAGATTCCGGTTTTCTTTGGTTTTGAAGAGGGATGTATAGTATCCTCTTCCACAAAATCTTATTGCGATTTTCCCTTGAATGTTCGCACTCCAGTTACGCTCCACCCATTTCTGAACAGCTCTGGGAGAGGGCCACAATCCAATAAATTGGCCAACCAAACCTCTCTCTGCTAGAGAGATCGCTGCTTTCCTTGGGAGACTAGGAGGTAGAGAAATTTCTGGGATATCAGCCAGTTTTTTAACAAACTTTGACGCTGTGGGTTTGTTTCGTGTGGCACCATTTCCAGAGATTAGAGAAGCGAAAATCACAGCTTGTTCATCAGAGTCTTGTAGCTGGGAGGAGTCACTTCCAGCCATGAGAACCAGGGGGCCGAAAAAGAGCCAGCAACAGCACTGGCCGAAGAAGGGAGGCAGAGCCCGATTGTGGGGATGCCAGGAGCGGAAGTAGAGGTCCCAACAGCAGGGGTTGCCAGGCAGAGGGCCCGCAGAAGGCCGCGGGAGCCAAGGCTGGGCAAGGGCGTGGGAGCTCCAGTTCAAAAATTCTTCAAGGACGAAAGATAATCTTGGCTCATGGGGATAAATTATAAGCCTAAGACTATACATCAATTTTTATTAATAGTATTAATAATAATAATAAAAATATAATTTCCCCCTTAATTTTAATTTTTATATATATTCTTTTTACTAATCATTTTATTTTTATATGTTTAATTGTTTGATTAATTTAATTTACCACTATTAATAATAAAATCATTTTTTATTATATTATTACTAGTAATAATAAATTATAATTTCCCCTTAATTCTAATTTATATATATATTCTTTTTACTTATCATTTTATTTATTGCGTTTATTTGTCTGATTAATTCAATTTATTATTATTAATTTTTTTGAAGTCCTTCTTCCTTTGACTAAAACAATTTATCAATAATAATAATTATAAGTTTACATTGTTTACTATAAATAAGATTTCTTCAGTCAAAACTAGTTGTTATATTCTAACGGCTAGTAAACATTTCTCTACATCTATTTATTTGATGCCATGATTTGGTTCCTCATCTTGTTTTGAAGATGAACCACACTAGTTGGTTCGAAACACGTCAACAATATTTTCTTCGATGTCACTATCACCGAAACATTTCTTTGTAAACAAAAGATGTCATTGAGGAACAAGTTGCATAGAATGAAGAAGTCAAAGGATGAGGATGTGTCATCCTTTCTCATGAGAGTCTCTCAACTAAGAGATCATATGTAAGGACTTGGGCAACCTATTATTGATTCAGAAGTAACCATCTGTGTACTGAATGCATTGCCACTAGAATGGAGCAGCTTTGCAACACGCATTTACTCCAAGAAGGATTCAACTCCCTTTGAAGAGTTGTGGGCGCAGTGCATATTGGAAGAATCTGTTGATTTTTGGGTAGCATTGGATGTGCTCTAGCTCCAAATTTTTGTGGAGGGGCTAGAACACATGAGATCTCCAAGACCGAGAAATCGTTTGGAGAAATTCCACCTAGAGTGAATGTTATTTAAATAATTAATTATTTTTAATGGTGCCTAAGTTAAAACTCAGGAAATTAAAATAATTAAAGTGAATTAATGTAAATATGGGTGAGAAGCTTCTAAGTGATGAGGATCAAGTCTAATTTAATCTTAGCCGTTGATTAGAGATTAGATCACGACCTTTGATTTCTCAACAAGAAAAGTATAAAGGAAGGCTTGGGGTTAGTTGGAGAACATACACAGGGAGAGCAACACTTGAGTTATATCGAAATTCTAGGGCATGGTTTGCTGAGAATTTCAGAGTAAGCTTCTAGTGCAGAGAGGGGTAGTTCGGCAGCGGGACTTTTGTCCATGGCCAAGAATACGTAACAGAGAGCTAGTGCAACACCAGGGAGAGACAACGCAGCTCCAGGAGGGTGACGCAGAGGTTGGAGGGCTGACACAATCATGCAGAGGCAGCGCTGGGGTTTCTGTGAGGCAGATTGGGCATCAATTCAGCAGATCGATTTCTGAGCTGGGAAGGCTCATCGGGAGGGTGACACAGCGCCTAGAGGAGGTTACTCAGTCCCAGCGCAGAGCTGGGAGCAACCATCACTGCACAACACTAGGGACAACGCAGTCACTTGTGGGGTTTGTTCATCCAGTTGTTTGATCGGCCAAAAGATCTGTCTTTGGATAGAGTTACTTCTGCCGGGTTTATTCTTTGTTGGGTGAGCCGGATTTGGTACCCTAGTTATATTAAGAAATCTGCATAATAATAAAATCGTCATATCTGCTGCACCGGTTTTCCCACACTGGGTTTTTCCGGGGACGTTTAGTCCAAAAATAAGTGTGTCCTTTGTGTGGTTGTTTCATTTATTTTTTCAATACTCTATCTGTATATTGGTGTAGACTGCAGTGTATTTGCATTAATATTTTCTGAATAATTCTGAAAATAACTTGTTAAAATGAAGAACACAAGTAGATAATGCAAATCAGTTTACTACAGTAGGATTTTTGATTTGTTATATTTAGAAATTTTCACATGGTATCAGAGCCATTGTAGATCAAGGAGGACTGAAGCCATCAGCGAAAGGACAGAGGAAAAATCTGTGTAAAGACAACTGCCCCGAGAGACAACACAGTTTTAGGCCAAGAGAGCAGAGGAGGGGTGATGCAGTCACCAAGGGAAGCTCACGTAGAGCTTGCTTTGGCTTGATTGGGTGATGCTGTTGCTGCAGAGGGTAGCGCAGTGGTTACTGGGCCAGCACAGACACTGTTGAGTCTCGTTTTTTCGGTTGCCGTGGCTAGAGGTGCAGCGCAAATTTCATCTGGAGTTGTTGGTGGGGTGCTGATTCTGTTGGTGCAGAACAATACCTAGTGGGGCAGAGGCAAAGTAGAGGGAATCAGTTCCTCAGAAGATTTCTTGCCAAGAAATCTAGATCCAATGCTGAGCAGCAACAAAGAGAGATTAGAGAGGGGTGGTTCTACAATAGTCGGCAGAAGGATTTCCGTGAAGGAAATCAAAATTCAGAGGGAGCTTGTTCCTTAGAGGATTTCTAGCGCCAAAGAAATCTAGATCCGAGTTTTGCTGGGGTAGCAACGAAAGAGGGAGAAGAGAACCAATTGGATATTCATTTGAGCAAAGATGGCCGTTAACAAACTGAGGGATCACGACAGGTTGGATGGAGCATCTAACTTCGTCATCTGGAAGGCCATGATCCTGGCAGTTTTGGATAAAAATGGTATCAAGGATTATGCCTTGAGGACTGTTGCTGTTTCGGTTGATGTTGATACTCTCAAGAAGTACGAGGAGGCTCAAGCAAAAGCAAAGTGCATGATCTTGGACGAGGTCAAGGATCATGTGATCCCACATATTGCTGAGAAAGACACAACACAGGAAATGTGGGAGGCCTTGACCACATTGTACAAGGGAACTTTTGTTTAGTGAAAGATGTTGCTTGAGAGTTAGCTGAGACAGTTTCAGATGCAGAAGGGAGAAGAAATTGATCCCTTCCTTCTCAGGTTGCAAAGGATCCGTGACCAGCTAACTTCCGTGGGGCTACACCAGATGCTGAATTTATGGTCAAGACTGCCCTGAATGCAGTCACTGAAGACTAGGAAACCTTTGTCCAAAGCATCTTGGGTAGGGCTTCTCTTCCTAGTTGGGAGGAGATGTGGGTAGCTTTTCGACAGGAAGAGATTAGACGATGGACCAAGGCGGGAAGCAGCAACAAAGGGGTCAGAATCAAGAAGGAGGAAGAGGAGGATGCGGCTCTTGCATTAGCGGGACAACAAGGGTAGCAAAAATGAAAGAAGAAGGACATATCCAAAGTCAGATGCTTCAGATGTGGAGAAATGGATCATGTCGCCACGCAGTGCCCTCGGAAGAAGGGCAAAGAAGAGAAGTCTGACTCAAAGGTTGCTCTAGCACAAGCTAACAAAGAGGACGGTGATGATTGCGCCATGCTCTAGAGAAGAGGTGGGGCAATATTGAGCTGTAGTCAGGAGGACTACATAAAATGGGCCAATCTTTGAGGTGCCCAAACTCTTGGATCACATACGGCTATGAGAGCCCTTAATGACAGTAGCAAAATGACTAGAGTTAGTTGGTTTGAGGGATGATGGAGCAACAGTGGCAAAGCTAGAGCGCCAAAGTCTGAAGCAGCGCAGTGGACTGTTGCAACACTGCGGAAGGCACAGGGAAAATACAACAACAACGCAGTAGCATCAGAGGGTCAACACAGATTAGCAGTAGAGGTAGCTTCAACGCCAATGAGAATCCAAACTGAACAACATGTCAACTTTTGGGTGGCTTTTCAGTTGTTTACTTCTCAGCAATTGAGTTGCAGTGCAATAGTTAGCAGTGGCAGTGCTATGGGCAACATGATGCAGCATAATGAGAGGGAGCTGCAGTACGGATGCAACAATGACAATGGCAGGGTCATGGGCAGCAGCACAGATTGCAGCAGCGCAGTGGATGAAGGGCAGCGAGACCAAGCATCAACAATGCAGAGGACCGATGGTGTGGATCAGTGTGATACTTCTGCTGGGAAGTATTGCTAGAGCACATTCCTCGCTAAGAGGGAGTGTTGATTTTTGGGTAGCAGGGCAGCATCTGATGTGCTCTAGCTCCGAAATTTTGTGGAGGGGCTAGAACACATGAGATCTCCAAGACCCAGAAATCGTTTGGAGAAATTCCATCCGAGTGCATGTTATTCAAATAATTAATTATTTTTAATGGTGCCTAATTTAAAACTTAGGAAATTAAAATAATTAAAGTGATTTAATGTAAATATGGGTGAGAAGCTTCTAATTGACGAGAATCAAGTCTAATTTAATCTTAGTCGTTGATTAGAGATTAGATCACGACCGTTGATTTCTCAACAGGAAAAGTATAAAGGAAGGCTTGGGGTCAGTTGGAGAACATACACAGGGAGAGAAACACTTGAGCTAGATCAAAATTCTGGGGCATGGTTTGCTGAGAATTTCAGAGTAAGCTTCTAGTGTAGAGAGGGGAAGTTCGGCAGCGGGACTTTCGTCCAAGGCCGAGAATACATAATAGAGAGGCAGTGCAACACCAAGGAGAGACAATGTACCTCCAGGAGGTTGACGCAGAGGTTTGAGGGCTAACGCAGTCACGCAGAGGCAACGCTGGGGTTTCTGTGAAGTAGATTGGGCATCAATTCAACAGATCAATTTCTGAGCCGGGAAGGCTCACCGGGAGGGTGACGCAGCTCCTAGAGGAGGTGACTTAGTCCCAGCGCAGAGCTGGGAGTAGCCATCGCTGCCTAACACTAGGGGCAATGCAGTCACCTGTGGAGTTTGTTCATCCAGTTGTTGAATCAGCCAAAATATTTGTCTCTGGATAGAGGTACTTCTGCCAGGTTTATTTTCTGTTGGGTGAGCCGGATTTGGTACTCTAGTTGTATTCAAAAACCTGCATAATAATAAAACCCTCATATCTGTTGCACCAATTTTCCCACACTGGGTTTTTCCGGGGACGTTTAATCCAAAAATAAGTGTGTCATTTGTGTGGTTGTCTTATTTATTTTTTCAGTACTTGATCTGTATATTGGTGTAGGCTGCAATGTATTTGCATTAATATATTCTGAATAATTATGAAAATAACTTGTTAAAATGAAGAACACAAGTAGGTAATGCAAATCAGTTTACTGCAGTAGGATTTCTAATTTGTTAGATTCAGAAATTTTCACAAAATCAAGGATCAAGGTCAAAGATGACATTGGATTAGATGAGCAATCTCAAGCATTTCCAGCATGAGTCAAGAAGCTGAAAAAGGAAAAGTTTGGTAAGTCTAAGAAGAAAGACATGTCCAAAGTGAAATGTTTTGGATACAATGAATTTGGACACTTTAAGAGGGATTGTCCAAACAAGCAAAACAACAAGAGAAAAGAAAGGATTGAAGCTCATGTAGCCGAAGCTATGGGAGAACTTGAGAAGAAGGCAAAGAAGGAAGAAGTGAAGGATCTTTACTACTAAAGAAGGTTCACTAACTATCAGGTTCTTTATGATTAATCTTTCTTTTAGGTTAATGTGTTTTGCATAAGCATCATAGAAAGAAAGCATATGGTAGTAGCATGTTTAGAGTACACATGATTAAGTTGCTTCGTAGAAATCATCTAGGATAAAATGTTGAGACCATTTTACATATTGTTTATCCAAATCTTATCTAACATTATGTTAGAGGATTGTCATCTTGCTTGAATGGATCATCATGATTTGAGAGGGACCATCACTTTGGAAGGTCCTTAGGAAAAACATCATGTCAAGGAAAGTAGACATTCCATGTAATGTGGAATCAATAATGGGAAGGGGATGAAGGAATGCATTGGGTCAGGTTTAAGGGTCACTTCAGGGACATAAAGCTAGATGATTGGATAAAAGCATAGGAATGCATGTTGAAAGTAGACTTTGGATAAGATTAATATATATAAGAATCTTATGAAAGAAAGTTGGCTATAAAAATTATGCTCAAGTATTTATGATGCTGGAAAAGGAATAACGTTTGACTTACTTAAGGATGTATTAAAGATTAAGACTTTCTCTAGAATATTTAATAATGATTAACATCCAATGTAATCTCTGGAAAAAAAGTTGTAACTTGGTAATCAAGTTCAGTCCTTGGGCACTCTGATGCATGAAGGAAGTTTCAAGTGGAGATAGTCTATAAGGATGTTGATAGTACGAGAAGGTCATCATGATGAGGCAAGTCTGATTTTAATTGTTGGTTATCTGGTTAACATATTGTTTTTGCTACTTGGAAGAATGTTGTAGGAATATATGATGATAGTTGAGGCAAGTTCAATTGTATGAATGTAGAGTATTGAGGGAAGCTCAATGTCTGGTACTAGGCAACTTTGAAGTCAAAATATGTTTATCCTAGATGGTAGCAGTATGAGAAGATAACTTAAAGGTCAAAGGAAGATTACTTTCAAAGACGAAGCTATGATCAACTTGAAGTTTAGGAAGACTTCGTGTAATGCCTTCATGTTGAAGATGAAAGTGATATCAAGAAAGGTGACCTGGATCTTATCACAAGATTGAAGAGAGAAGGTGGCTCCATGATACCTTAGAAAGAAGCAAGCTCGATGTAAGATATGTGAAGGAAAGAAGGAGCCAGGAAGCTTTGAAGAATTGGTAGCTGATACTCTGAAGAAGATAAGCTATGAGGCTTGAGGTGTTGACTTCCCAATTTGGAAGGAAGTTAGAAATCTCCTCTAGTTTTGAGAGGGAGCAAAGGAATCTCCTTAAATAGGAGCAAGGTTCTATTCTCAAGATTAAGGGAGAATAAGGATGTCCTCTCTGGTTAAGAGGGAGTGATGTCGAACATCACATGTGCATTCTCTTCTTCAAGTTGTGAAGAAAGAATGGTGAAGGATTGGATATGCATTTGTGGTTTCCTTAAGGATATAATATCCAAGAAAGGAAAGGTATTGATACTCTTTGAGGATGGGACATGAATCCAAGAGAAGAGTAGTCAAAGAGGACCGATATTCTTTAAGGACTCAGGATTGGAGATCCAAGACAAGAATAGACCTAAAGGGACATACCTTGTCGACATTCGGATGGGGTATGTGCCTTGGAGAGGTAGTGCAATATCACACATAAAGCTGCCCAACATAATGCTCTTAATTAAAAAAGAGCTTGTCCAGTTAGGCCTCAGGGACGATACTGGTAATAATGATGATGCTTACAGTATGGTTTATCAATCTGACTCTTCTTGTGAGAACTCTTCAGTTTGAGATATGATGTTGTACTAGTTGTACAATTATGAATACCTCCCTAGTTAAGAGGGAGTGTTGAGAAATGTAACTAGTTTTTGTCTTCATAAATTGTGGTTGTACTCATTTCAACATGTATCATATGTAATAAACAAGAAAAGAAGAAAGAAAGTTATTATTACTAAAGCATGGGTTTCTTGCTCATTATTGATGGGCTTCTAGGTAAAAGCATGTTCTTCATGCTTCTAGGGTTTGTTAGGTCTTAGGATTAATTGTCATGAGTCAATGGAGTCAACATCATGTTTACAGGACCCTTCCGGGCAATTTGTAATTGTAAAAAGAATTATTTTCGAGTCTAGAAAGTCTTGGAATCTCCAAGAGTACAAGTCAGCGTAAAGGAGGGAATTCAACCCCTTGAGAAGGCTATATACAACGGAGCAATTTGACTTCATTTGGGACTCACTCACTCACAAGTTCAATCTACAAGAAAGAGTTCGATCTATAGCTGGGTAGCTGCAAGAAGGAGAGCGAAGGTCAAGGAGAAGGAAGAAGGATGAATTCTATTGGTTTTTGGGCTCTATCTCTCTCACACGTGCAAAATTCTAGGGTTTTTGGGTTGTGGTTGAGGCCGAAGTTGCAGAATTGAATTGCAGTAGGGCGAAGTGCAACATATTGTAGCTGGGGAGAGGGAAACTCTGTCTATACCTCGCTGACCTTAGGAAGAGTTGTCTTGCCTTTGGAAGGTCCTAGAAGGAGGCCGAGTTAGGGTTTCTCCAAGAGCTACAAGGTCAAAATTGCAAGGTTGAAGTTGCAGGTCGAGTAGTTGGAAGGTTGAATTTGCAGTGTGTAGTAGTTTTGTGCGGATTCAAGAAAGGACTTGAGGAAGGGCTGATTTAGTACTGGGAGAAGGACTTGGTCTAGGGATTGGGTCTTTGTATCTCATTTGAAGCAAATTCCAAGAAGATAAGAGTTTCCAGGTTTTCTCCTTGGAGGGGTTTTGCCCGGGCTGAGAGCCTATATTTGTGTCCTCTTTTGTTGTTGTTGTTTCTTGGTATTGTTTGATGAAAAGATATAACTAAAGAACATAAAGAAGAAAATTAAGACTCACAAGCAAGTATCAAGGATAAAGAAAATAAGATATAATAACTACCACTTTACATTTTATAACATGGTATTAGAGCTAAGGTGAACAAGGAAGGCAACTGGAAGGACACTAGAAAGAATTGCTGATCAAAAGATAGGAAGCTCTCAAGGCTTGAAAGAAGAGGAATACAAGGAAAATTATTTCTTGAAGGGATCTTGTTAAAGACTCATCAGTAGAAGACCTTCTAATTTAGGGTTTCTACATTGAAGAATATCAAGACTACAACAATCTTGCAAGGAGGGTGTTGATCTTGCAAAAAGGAAGTCTTTTACAGGCATCAATCTTGGAAGCTGTTAGTGGAGGAATCCCAGGGAACATCTTTCAAGGACATCGTCAATAACTCTCCAAAGGTCTTGAAAGAATCAAGAAGGTTGGAGACATCACCAAGAAGAATCTTGGCTCTCAAGTAAGTATTGTATTATTACATTATATTTGAATCTTCAAGTCATATGGGCTCTTTTTGCAAGGAAAGAAATAAGCTCGTTGGGGCTTTAAACTGTCTATCATGGAAGGAAATTGACTTGATACTCACAAAACAAGAAGTAATGGGATATGTTATTGGATAAATCACTGAACCAGAGAAATATAAGACACAAGAACTAGCAAAATGTAAGAAAGGGGAAGTAAGGGCTCAAAGGATCATAGTTGAATCAATTAAGGATTCTCTTGTTCCATTTGTTACAAATTTGAAGACTTCCAAGGCCATGTATGATAAGCTACTGAATTCGTATTCGGTAAGTATAATAGGACAAAAGATGTCATTGAGGAACAAGTTGTATAGAATGAGGAAGTCAAAGGGTGAGGATGTGGCATCGTTTCTCATGAGAGTCTCTCAACTAAGAGACCATTTGCAAGGACTTGGGGAACCTATTATTGATTCCAAAGTAACCCTCTGTGTACTAAATGCATTTCCACTAGAATGGAGCAACTTTGCAACAAACATTTACTCCAAGAAGGATTCAACTCCCTTTGAAGAGTTGTGGGCGCAATGCATATTCTAAGAATCAAGGATCAAGGTCAAAGATGGCACTGGATCAGATGAGCAATCTCAAGCATTTCTTGCTGGAGTCAAGAAGTTGAAAAAGGGAAAGTTTGATAAGTCCAAGAAGAAAGACATGTCCAAAGTGCAATGTTTTGGATGCAATTAATTTGGACACTTTAAGAGGGACTGTCCAAAAAGCAAAACAACAAGAGAAAAGAAAGGAGTGAAGCTCATGTAGCTGAAGCTATGAGAGAACCTGAGATGAAGGCAAAGAAGGAAGAAGTGAAGGATCTTTACTACTAAAGAAGGTTCACTAACTATCAGGTTCTTTGTGATTAATCTTTCTTTTAGGTTAATGTGTTTTGCATAAGCATCACAGAAAGAAAGTATATGGTGGTAGCATGTTTAGAGTACACATGATTAAGTTGCTTTGTAGAAATCATCTAGGATAAAATGTTGAGACCATTTTGCATATTGTTTATCCAAATCTCATCTAACATTATGTTAGAGGAATGCCATCTTGCATGAATGGATCATCATGATCCAGGAGGGACCATTACTTTGTAAGGTCCTTAAGAAAAGCATCATGACAAGGAAAGTAAACATTCCATGTAATGTGGAACCAATATTGGTAAGGGGATGAAGGAATGCATTGGGTCAGGTTGAAGGGTCACTTCAAGGACATGAAGCTAGATGATTGGATAAAAGCATAGGAATGCATGTTTAAAGTAGACTCTGGATAAGATTCATTTATACAAGAATCTTATGAAAGAAAGTTGGTTATAAAAATTATGCTCAAGTATTTATGATGCTAGTAAAGGAATAGTATTTGACTTATTGAAGGATGTATTAAAGATTAAGACTTTCTCTAGAATATATGATAATGATTAACATCTAGTATAATCTCCTGAAGAAAAGTTGTAACTTGGTAATCAAGTTCGATCCTTGGGCACTCTGATGCATGAAGGAAGTCTCAAGTGGAGATGGTCTATAAGGATGTTGATGGTACGAGAAGGTCACCATGATGAGGTAAGTCTGATTTTAATTGTTGGTTATCTGGTTAACATTTTGTTTTTGCTACTTGGAAGAATGTTGTAGGAATATATGATGAAAGTTGAGGCAAGTTCAACTATATGAATTTAGAGTATTGAGGGAAGCTCAATGTCTGGTATCGGGCAACTATGTCAAAATTTGTTTATCTTGGATGGTAGCAGTACAAGAAGATAACTTTGAAGGTCAAAGAAAGATCACTTTCAAAGAGGAAGCTATGATCAACTTGAAGTTTTGGGAGACTCCATGTAATGCCTTCATGTTGTTGATGAAAGAGATAAGCAAGAAAGATGACCTGGATCTTGTCACAAGATTGAAGAGAGAAGGTGGCTACATGGTACCTCAAAAGGAAGCAAGCTCGATGCAAGAGATGTGAAGGAAAGGAGCCAGGCAACTATGAAGAATTGGTAGCTGATACGCTGAAGAAGATAAGCTATGAGGTTTGAGGTGTTGATTTCCCAATTTGAAAGGAAGTCCATGTTGAAATGTATAACTAGGTTCGGTCTTCATAAATATGAAATGTTCTTTTGATTCTTGTAAATTGTAAAAAGAAAGAAAATTTATTATTGTTATTTTTGTAGCATGGGTTTCATGCTCAAGGACTTTTATTTAGAGGTCAAGCACCCATTGAGTGCTTCTAACGTTTATCCCAGGGTCAAGAAGTCAAAAGAGTCATTATCATATGAAGAAGACCCCATTGGGCACATTGTGACATGTAAAAATAATTATATTTGTATTTAAAAGGGTCAAAATGCCCTCCAAGACCAAGTCGGCCTCATTAGGGCATGTTGTCCTCCTTGGAAGCCTATATATAGGAGGGAACTCAACCTCCTATGGACACTCACTCATCTTCTCATCATTTAAGTGAAGGAGAAGCAGAAGAAGGCTAGTGAAGAAGGAAGAAGGATGAAGGACGAAAGTTTGGGTTAGTTCTCTCTCTCTCTCTCTCTCACATGTGCAAAGAAGAAAGTCTAGGGTTTTGTTGCTGTAAGGTCAAAGCTGAGGAGTTTGCAAAAAGAAGGTCGAAGGAAGGTCTATTAGGTCACCTACAAGCCCTAGAAGAGGAAGGAGCCCAAGTGAAGGTCAAAGGAAGTCTTGAAGCCCTGAAATTGCTCACATGTGTGGAAACAGTAATTGTTGCAAGGCCCGAAAATTTCAGACCTGTAGTGGAAGTCGAAATTTTGTAGTTGGGGGTTGAAGTTGTGCAGTTGGAAGAGATTTGACTAGGTTTGACTTGGACAGAGGAAGCAAATCATCAAGGAGGTTAGACTTGGTCTTGGAAGGGTATTGGTCTTGGTCTAAAGGTCTTGGAATTTGTCATTTGAAGAATCTATAAGAAGAGAAGGGATTTGTGGGTTTTCCTCTCAAGTGGAGAGGTTTTGGCCCTGGCTTGTAGCCTAAATCCTATGCTCTTGTGTATTGTTGATCTTCTTGTTTTGGTAGCTGTTTGATGATAAGAACAACATAATAATAAGAGAAGAAGTTAATAATCTAGAAAATTAAAAATACATCACAAGCAATTATCAAGTTGAAGAGAAATCATCTTAGTTGCAGCTCTCTAGATTTCTCAACAGTTCGGAATCTCCTCTAGTTTTGAGAGGGAGCAAAGGAGTCTCCTTAAATAGGAGCAAGGTTCTATTCTCAAGATTAAGGGAGAATAGGGATGTTCTCTTTGGTTGAGAGTGAGTGATGTTGAACATCACATGTGCATTCTCTTCTTCAGGTTGTGAAGAAAGAATGGTGAAGGATTGGATAAGCATCCATGGTTTCCTTGGGGATATAACATCCAAGAAAGGAAAGTTATCGACACTCTTTGAGGATGGGACAATATTCGAAGAGAAGAGTAGACAAAGAGGATTGATATTCTTTGAGGACTCAGTTTTGGAGATCTAAGATAAGAATAGTCCTAAAAGGGCATACCTTGTAGACATCCGGATGGGGTATGTGCCTTGGAGAGGTAGTGCAGTATCACACATAAAGCCTCCTAGCGTAATGCTCTTAGTTAAAGAAGAGCTTGTCCAGTTAGGCCTCAGGGACAATGCTGGTCATAATGATGATGCTTATGGCTTATCAATTTGACTCTTCTTGGGAGAACTCTTTAGTTTGAGATATGATGTTGTACTAGCTGTACAATTATGAATACCTCCCTAGTTAAAAGGGAGTGTTAAGAAATGTAACTAGTTTCAGTCTTTATAATTGTGGTTGTACTCATTTCAATATGTATCCTATGTAACAAACAAGAAAAGTAGAAAGACAATTATTATTACTAAAGCATGGGTTTCATGCTCATTATTGATGATCTTCTAGGTAAAAGCATGTTCTTCGTGCTTTTGGGTTTGTTAGGTCTTAGGATTTATTTTCATGAGTCATTGGAGTCAACATCATGTTTATATGACCTTCCGGGCAATTTGTAATTTTAAAAAGAATTTATTTTGAGTCTAGAAAGCCATGGAATCTCCAAGAGTACAAGTCAGCCTAAAGGAGGGAATTCAATCCCTTGAGAGGTCTATATATAAAGGAGCAGTTTGACTTCATTTGGGACTCACTCACTCACAAGTTCAATCTACAAGAAAGTTCGATCTATAGCTGGGTAGCAGCAAGGAGTGCGAAGGTCAAGGAGAAGGAAGGACAATTTTTCTTTGTTTTGGGCTCTGTCTCTCTCACATGTGCGGAATTCTAGGATTTCTGGGTTGCAGTTGAGGCCGAAGTTGTAGAATTGAATTGTAGTAGGATGAGGTGCAACATCTTGTAGCTGGGGGTAGGGAAACTCTGTCTATACATCGCTAACCTTAGGAAGAGCTGTCTTGCTCTTGGAAGGTCCCAGAAGGATGTCGAGTTAGGGTTTCTTGAGGAGCTACAAGGATGAAATTGCAAGGTCTAATTTGCAGGTCGAGAAGTGTTGAAGTATGTAACTAGGTTTAGTCTTCATAATGTCTAATGTAATCATGATTTTATGTATTTGATGTAAAGAGAAAAATAAATCTTATTATTATTATTATTTTGTAGCATGGGATTCATGCTCAAGATCATTTTGTTCATAGGTCAAGCACCCATTGAGTGCTTCTAGGGATTTTTCATAAAGTCTAGGAGTCAAAGAAGTCATTCCCATATGTAAAGACCCTATTGGGCATGTTGTCTCGTGTAAAAGAAATTTATGTAAGTAAAAAAGTGTCAAATATTCTCCTCCAAGACAAAGTCAGCTTGCAAGAAGGGAAGTCAATCTACAAGTGACAAGTCGACCTCATGAAGAACAACTCGACTCCACAAGAAGCCTATATATATATAAGAGCTCGATCTCATTTGAAGAGAGCATCAAAGAAGCTTGATAAAGGAAGAAAAAGCAAACCAAAAAGAGCGAAGAAGGAGAAACAAAGAGACAAAAAGTGAAGTTGAAATTTGAGTTTTTGGGCTACAATTCCTCACATGTGTGAAGGAGTTAGGGCATAAATTATTACAACAAAGACTGAAATATTGCAGTCATATTAGAGGCTGAAATCAGGTGTCAAAAGGATCATGTTACAAGCTGAATTACTAAGGAAGAAGCAACTCCCCAAGCGAAGGAAGAGACGTTATTCACCATGTTTTCTCACACGTGCGAAATTAGGGTTTCTGCAGAAGAGGCCGGAAATTACAGACCTAAAGCAATGGTAGAGAATCTGAAGTTTTTCAAGCAGTTTCACTGGCATTGAGTTTGAGGAAGAGAAGCTCATCAAAGAAAGGGTTGTCTTGGTCTTGGAGGGGTCTCTGACAAGGGTCTTAGGTCTTGGAATTCGTCATTTGAAGATTCTATAAGAAGAGAAGAATTCTTGTGGGTTTTCCTCTCAAGAGGAGAGGTTTTGGCCCTGGCTAGCAACCTACATATTGTGTCCTCTTGTCTCATGGATCTTCATAGTTTGATGAAAAGAAAACAATAATAATCAAGTAAACAAAGAAGCTAACTATAAGTACATCAAGTTAAGTAAAAGAACATCATAAGCAGTTATCAAAATAAGAGAAATATCTCTAATCTAGTTGCCCTAGATTTCTCAGCATGTTATCAGAGCTAAGGTGACAACAATAAGGAAAGGCAGCTTGAAGATCACTCATTGAAGAAGGATACACAAAGGGCCGAGTATAAGAGGAGCATCAAAGAAATCAAATCATCAAGGGAAAGCAAAGAGTATCAAGGAGGACTATCCATCTCATCACAAGGATCTTGTCATCTAAAAGGAACAACACTTTGAAGAAGAAGAAGACCTCAAAGACATCTACACTTAAAGCATTCTTGGGAAGCCAACACATTCTACAACCATCAACCAAAGGAAGTAAGAAAGAGCACTTCCTAATCAAAGTGATCTCCCTCACATTGAAGAAGATCATCAAGCAATCATCATCAAGGAGGCATCTTCAATTGTCAACAACAGAAGGAGTAATGGAAGTCAACATCATCAAGAAGACATCAAGTTGAAGATATCATCATCAAAGGAGCATCTTCACTTGACAAGTAAGTATTGTATATTTTATGTCTCAATCTACAATGACTTCTTTCTGCAAGGAGAACAACAAACTTGTTGGGTCATCAAATTACCTTGCATGGAAGAAGAGAATGGATTTGATCCTCATAGAAAATGAAGTTAGTGAATATGTCATGGGATCAATCACCAAACGTTCTCAAGAACAATCTCAAGCACTAACAAAGTACATGAAAGGAGAAATAAGGGCTCAAAGGATCCTCATAGAATCAATCATGGATTCCCTCAGCCCTTATGTAACAAAGTTGAAGACATCTAAAGAAATCTATGACAAATTGGTAGAATTGTTTTCTGTAAGCACTGTAGGAGAAATTATATCTTGAAGAACCAAATTATACAAGATGAAGGTATCAAAAGAGGGTATTTCAAATAAAAGGCCTACTACAAGAGCTAGGAGAAGTAATGTTTGATTGAGAGATGACCACCATTGTGCTCAATACACTACTAGATGAATGGGTCTATTTTGTATCAAGCATCTATGGGAAGAAGGAAACTACCCCATTCAATGATCTATGGTCATTATGCAAAATTGAAGAAACCAGATTGAAGGCAAAGAATGACGTTGGAGCAAATGAACAAACATAAGCATATGCAACAATGGCAAGGAGGAAAGGGAAATTTGGAAAATTTGAGCATTGAAAGAAGTTTCAAAAGAAAATTGATATGTCTAAAATGCAATGCTGTGAGTGTAATGAATATGGGCACTTCAAGAGGAGTTGTCCTAAACTCAAGAAGGAAAATAAGAAAAGAAAAGAAAGAAACGAAGCCCATGTCACCGAAGAAGCGGAAGAACCAGAAAAGAAGAATTTGAAGAAGGAAGAAGTGATAGACCTCCACTATTAGAAGGCCTTTGACACACTTAATCTACTTTCAAGTGCATAGACGTAGTAAGTCAATGTAGGAAGCATCACAGTCATGATAAGATACATTATAACAGAGATTGAGATGACATCATCTTAGAGGCATGAAAGGATAACCAAAGTATGGTTGAAGAAGTCATCATGATAGAAAGGAAGTAGCTCATGGCATCTTCATTGGAAGCATAGAAGGATAACCAAAGTAACAGATTGAATACTTGAAGCAAGTCATCTAGCAAAATAGGAAGATAAAGAGTTTGTCATACCTCATCATCATTAGAAGGAAGCATTTGCAAAATGAAGATCATCAAGATCCTCTGTTGGAGTCTTTGCTAAAAGGTTCACCTCTACTTAGAAGGAGCAAGTGTCTCACAAATAGTCTACATTCCACTTTTTGTGGGATCCACAGTTTAGAAGGATGATAGTATGATGACGAAGATGTGCAACATGATTGAAGTATTTTCATCTTCAAGCAAGGAAAGGAAGCTGTTGAAGGAAGTCTAGATGACCATATGAAGGAAGAGGTATGTATATATTTGATAATAGGTAGATAAAGTCATGCCATCATATGGTTACAAATAGAATGGTTAGAATGCTCTATTTCATGAGCATGAAGAAGAAACTCTTCCATTAGAATGATACATGAAGGCATGTAGACAATGTGCGTTGAACTCTTCTACATATTGACTAGATGAAATCAACATAATATGACCTCATGAAGAATATGAGGTGGTTGGCAAGTATGGTTCCTGTTACCACTCAAACTAGCAGGGGACCTAAAAGGGGTTCCTAAGAGGGCAACTGCTAGGTTAAGGGCAATGGTGGAGGCTTAGCCCACTGTCACCACAACTAAGTCTCCCTGCTCTTTATAGACTTTCACCGAAGGGAGGACTCCCAGTATAGGGATCACTTATAAAGTATATGTCAATGGATAGGTGGAAAGTGACCCTAGAAACCCTTTCCCAAGGATGGAATGAAGAATGTAACTTGCTTTCTCTTTAAGCAAGGGACTTGGTCCTCCAGGTGTAAGGGGTGAGGGTTGGAGGGTTGAGGGAGAAGGAATAGGCTTATAGACGAGGTTCCAAATCCCTATAATCCTTGGGAAACTTGGATTCCCAAATGGTTCTTGACAAATAATCTTTATTGAGAAGTGGGACCACACGGGGCCAAATGGACTTAGTCCAGGTTCGGGGATGGAATGTAGCAACCAATGATTTTCCTATGCTGGACAAGGTGAAAGGAAAGGACTGAATAAGAATATCTACTTCAAAAGGTTGAATTGATCCTTCTGAGGTCTAGCCTTGGGGATGCCTAGGCAAAATTCGATCCTAGAGCTAGGGCTTGGGATTCTCGGATATTCCACTGTTAGAATTGCCTCAAATTTGGAGGAGAGGGAGGGGACCCACCGATGCCGTAGCTTGTAGGAGATCAAAATTTTTCCTTGGGTTAATTCCCGGGAAATTGATGCCTTAGGTGACCTAATGGGGCTAGACCTAGGGAAAAAAGGGAAAAGGGTAAAAAGAGGGTAAAATGATCACCCTTTTTGAGGGATCAATGCCTAATTCACTTAGGGATATGAAGTCAAGGATGATGATGAGTAAGAACTTGGTTTCTTGATCATGGAGGCCCAAAAAGTTAGCTTCATCTAATGTTGAGAGAAAGAAAAGAAAAGTGACCTTCGAGCATTTATACTTCAAAGCAAATGATGCAAGCTTATCGAGATAAATAATTTGTAGGACATTTCATTCATATAACATTGGCCCATACATTAAATTAGCTAAAACATGCTTAATTCCACATTTCAATTATGCAGCAAGTAGCCCTAATTTTAGTAATATGCGGCAACAAGAATAACAACATCAAAATTTGCTTACAACATTATAGAATATATCCAACCAACATTTCGTTTGCAAGACAAAGCTCCAAGACAAGAAAAATAGCTCAAATCCATACGACAAAATTCATCCATCTCCAAAAAAAATATCCTCCAAGGAAAAAATGCGAAGCTCTCTATGATTAGAGAGATCCCAAGTCAAGTGATTATCCAAATGTATGTATCTAACATCAATATATAGCCAGCTAAGGAGTTCGAATTAGCCTATGGGCCTACATTAGCCCCTAATGATAAAATAATGTGCAAATAAAACCCCTATTGGTGACAAGCCCACCAAACTAGCTCACAAGTGTAAAAATAAGACTCACAAGGGGCCAAATAATAATATGTACATGTCATGGGGCCCTCCAAAGGCCTAATAATGTCCTGAAGTGCCATACCGAGGAATAAATTCCTCGGAATATGATGGACAAGGGGGTGTGAAAATCCCTGAATCTAACACATCAGAAACCCTTACTGGAATTTCTGGTTTACTATCTCCTACTTGTTCTTTACATTAACAAGTTATTTAATTGCATAAACATTGAAGTAAACACAATTACAACCTTCACAAATATACAGATCATGCACTGAAATAAACTGAGACAATCACACAAGGGACATTGTTATTTTTGGACAATTGTCCCCGAAAAAACCCAATTCGGGAAAACCGGTGCAGCATATAGAGGGTTTGTATAATTAAGCATATTTCTTGAATACAACTAGGGTGCCAGAAATGGTTCACCCAACTGAGAATATCCTCGGCAGTAGTACCTCTATCTGGAGATAGATATTTCGGTAAATCAACAACCAGATGATCAAACCCCACAACAACTTCGGTTATTCCTTATGCTGGACAACGAAAGATGCTCCAAACACTGCTTTGGAACTGCGTCACTCCTTTAGGATCTGCGTCTTCCTCTCTCGACTCAGGATCTGCTGATCAGCTCCCAGTTTGCCCCACAGGATCTCCCAGCGCTGCCTCTGAGGCCCTCTGCGTTCTCTGCGTCAGCCTCTACGGCCCTATGTGTCCTCTGTGTTGGATCCTTCAGCCTCTGTGTCAACCCTTTTGGGCCTGCGCTGTCTCTCCCTGCACTGCGCTGCCTCTCTACTATATATTCTTTGGCCTCCTGCTGAACTGCCCTTCATTACAACATATCACTTGCTCGATTTTCTCAGCAAACCTCGCCCCAAAAAATTGAACTGATTGATTTCTCTTGGTGTGTCTCCAAGTGACCCTCAAGCCTCCTCTTATACTTTTCCTGTTGACGATTCAACGGCCGAGATTAAGTCCCTAATCAATGGCTAAGATTAAAATTGGCTTGATCCTCGTCACTTAGAATTTTCTCACCCATTTTATATTAATACACATTAATATTTTTATTTTCCTAAGTTTAGACTTAGGGGCCCATTAAAAATATTAATTTTTTTAATATCTCTTCATCTGGGTGGAATTTCTCCAAATGATTTTTGGGTCTTGGAGATCTCATGTGCCTTAGCCTCTCCACCAAATTTCATGGCTAGAGCACATTCGATGCTACCCAAAATCAATAGGGGGTTGCCCCTTGTTCTCCAAGTAGTAGACCTGTGGTGCTCCCAGTGGGTCTGAGGGCACATAAATGACCCCATGGGTCTCTATATGAATCCGAGATGCCTATAGATCCTATGCAAGGGTTCGAGTGGTGGAATGAATGCTGCCATGATATCGTACAAGTCTTGGGACACCTGCCAAGAGTGTGGGGCTCTTGTGGGGGCTTACTGGGCATAATGTACCAAGCATATCACCATCATCCCAAAAGTAGATCGCTAGTAGTCTCTGAGCATTGATGAAGATCCGTGGAATGTTGTCTACTGTTGTGGAGGCCAATGGTTCTCTATGCACACCCTATATGTGCCAATGTAGACCTCTGGGGCTTAGGATCCTGTATAGGGAGATCAAACCCAAATGGAAACCACCTGTAATCCTGCATAAGATCCAATGCATCCCCTAGTCTTCCAGTACAACCAATCATTAAAATAATAGGGTAAAAGTGTTTACAAATAATGGATAACGAAATGGGCACTTCATAATGGCATGCCCTTTCGTAGTGCGCTTTGGCATGTGCTAGTGTCTCCAAGCTCCAAAGGGGGTTAACCAAGTACCTTATTAGGTGGTTTCAGCCCTTAAAGGGGATAATATGTCTAAGGTACATCCCTCTAATGGGGGTGCCAAGTGATAAATATGTGGAATGGAATGGGCAATAAGAGGGCCAATCTTGGGCCACATATTGAGGCATAGGGGTAGCTAGATAAGGGGAAGCCCACATCTAGGTATGTAATGTGTAGGAGGGAGCAATCGTGGTACATAAGGTGCCCTGACCTTGATTTTTCCACCCTTCCTTATATGCCTTTTGCCTTTTATGAATTTTCTTTAATTAACTGCTGGGGGCTCGATGGGCAAGAGCGTGATGTGTAAGATATGGCAGTGATTACCCCCTTTAAGGTAGGGCGATTCATTTCCCTTCAGGGGTTGGGACAATCATTGGTTCTTGAATGATAAAGGAGGCTCAGCAAGGGCCTATGGAACTAGGGTGATGACCATGGATTGGTGTAGATCTCATGTATGGGCTTTTGCCCACGTGCTAATTATTTTTGTCCCGACCATCTTTTGCATTTTGTGGTACAATTTCATGTTAAATGTGGCCAATTTTTTTTTTTTTTTAAACCACTTCAACCTCCGGGGCATCATTCCAGGCCTGACCTAAGGTGGGGGCAAGGGGATAGTGAGGCTGGCCCTATGTGGACCCAAAATGGAAATGTGGACCCGAGTGGTAGAAATGATGAATCGGGTATAGTGAGTGGAAAGGGAGTAATATATGCAAATAAAGGAGCGTGACAATACACCCAAAGTCGGGGTTTACCAAGTAGTACCACCCTAGAACCAAATGGTCAATAAAGAAGATCCCACGGGACTAAGATCCAAGGGTAACATCAAAAAGGGATCAAGGGGACAAGAGCACAAACCAAGCCCACCCTTTCTGCAAAATCACCCCATCAATCCATACCTAGAAGTATCCAAGACAAGTAAATCCAATACTCGATTACCAAATGACAAGACATACCTTTATATTTTGGAGGCCCACCTTCAAACATACGATCAATATAGGCGGTGAGGGACTACATGGCTGGCTTAGGTGGCAGAGAAATGGCGTAATGAGCTAGTAGGAGGCTACAAGGTGTTGCTGGCTGCCATCTGAGGTTCATCATGGAGAAAAATTTCTCCTGGGGACCCACGAAGTGGTGGGTAACATTTGGCTCCAGCTTGGATGTGATCTCTCGAAGAAGTGGACGAGGCTGCTCGAACGGGAGGTCACGAGAAGTCCAACAATCTCTTGGTCACCGTAGTCATGTTATCTGCACATGTCAAAGATCAAAGCCACAAGGAAACATGTTTTTTCATGGTGTCTCATGATCACCCATGCTTAATGTCAGCTCATAAACCAACAAGAAACAAAATATGCAATATTTTTTAAACCTAAATGTAATATAATCTATCATGAGAAACATCATATGCGGTTAGTTCTAATGCAAAAATCATTACGCAATGCATCCTACCCTAAAATGCATATAACGAAACTATTATTAAGTGTAATCATAAAGCTAGTGCAACCAACATATCATCAAGTTAATATAAATATGTTTGCCAATATTATTACTCATGCAACAAATCCCGAAGAGAATGCAAATCCAAACACATGGAGGATGCTGCGGGAGGGGGGGGGGCGAGGTGGGAAAATATGATGCCCACACATGGAATACTATGTGAGAAGAGGTATGAAAAGGACGTAATCTAGTCCATGAGATCTTCTCTTGCAACCAAAATATAGAGATTTCGATAACCAAGCTCATAAACTTTCGATGGATGGCAACCTCTAGCATATCGCTTCCACCATTGTCCTTATTATTTGCATCATGGCTTATGGCCTTCATTGGGTTATGATTAATAGGAGATGGAGGTCGACGAAATGGAGAAGTAGGTTGCACATAATGATTACACTGGAGAGTGGAGACTATGGAATAACCAAAACCCTGAGGGCACGCCCATGTAGGGAAAGTATAATCAATGAAGGGATTTTCCTTGACACTATACTTAGGAGGGGAAAAAGGCTCACAGTTACTGGAGATCATATGACCAAGTGTGAGGGAATCACTTGACGAGGACTCAAGATGACGACCAATAGGAAAAAGGGAGAAAGAAGTATTGTATTCAATGGGTTCGACTTTCCCAAAATCATAATCTTGATGCTCGAGTGATTTGAACATAGAATCATACTTGGGAGAAGTGGGAGTCTTATCAATTTTCTTAGTATCAAAGATTGGGTCTCTCTTAAAAGGAAAATTGATTACTTCCAACCGCCCATCTTTAAGCAAAGGAAAATGAAGATCCTCCTTCCCAAGGGTATCAATGGGTATATCATCATAAATAGTGCCCGAGGGGAAAGGAAGACCAATCTCATCCTCATTCTCCTTGTCGATGTCGTAAATGGGAGCGCAATCAAATTGACGACCAACAATTTCCCATTTCCCCTTTTCAACAAGGAAATAATCTTCATTGTCATTTTTTAAGGGGCTAATGGGATCATCTTTCTCAAGGTTTTCAAAAGAGGATTCATGAGTAGTATCCTTGAGAAAGGTAGAGTTGGTCTCAATTTCACTTTCCATAAATTCATCCTTCCCAACACGTGTCCTCAAAATCATCATTCTCATCACGTGGACCCAAAGAAGACTCATCTTCTTGCTCATTACGTAGATTCTTGATTGTGAAAATTTCTAAACAGAAATTCTATTACTGCAGCTGATTTATTTTACCTACTTATTTCTCAATAAGTTATTTACGAAATCACTTAAGTAAATATTAAAATAAATTCTACTGCAGATATCACACCATTATATAGAAACAAATATATGCACAAGAATCAAAGACATGAACACAGTTATTTTTGGACAATTGTCCCCGGAAAGACCCAATGGGGGAAAATCGGTGCAGCAGAGGAGGGCTTTATTAATCTTCAGCAACAATCGCTTTTACAGAAAATTTTTGCATAGACACTGGGAGAAAACACCTGAGACTTTTCTCCGAGACTTTTTGACACCGAGACTTTTTGACACCTTGGAGGACTTACTTTACCTACTGCGTTAGCCCTGTGTCATTTTGTGTGGCTCTCCGTTGCTTTGTCCTTCACTACGTCTCCCTCTGCGCTGTCTCTCACCGTCTCTGCATCACCTCTTCTGATCTCCTTGACTGTTGCTAATCACCCCCTCTTCCTCCACCCTGCAACTCTCCCTCTGAAATTGATTTCACTCTCTTTGAGAATCGATTTTCCTTGGGATACTGAATATCTGCTAGTGCATCTCCAAATGACCCTCAAGTCTTCTCTTATACTTTTCCTATTGACGAATCAACGATTGAGATTAAGTCTCTAATCAACGGATAAGATTAAAACAGACTTGATCCTTGTGTCTTAGAAGCTTCTCATCCTTATCTTTATTAATACCCATTAATACTTTTATTTTCCTAAGTTTAGACTTAGGAGCCTATTAAAAATATTAATTATTTTAATAACTCTTCATCCAGATGGAATTTCTCAAAACAATTTCTGGGTCTTGGATATCTTATGTGCCTTAGCCTCTCCACCAATTTTCATGGCTAGAGCACATCCGATGCTACCACAAATCAACACTCTCTCTTAGCGAGGAATGTGCTCTAGTAATGCTCCATCACTGAACATCACACTGATCCTCTAGCATCGGTACCTGTGCTGATGCTTGGTTTGCTCCCCAACATCCTCTGCACTGCTGCCCCCTGTACTGTTGCCCATGGCTCTACTACTACCACTGCTACATTTGTATTGCAACTCCCTCTCAACATGTTGCCCATAGCACTGCCACTGCTAACTACTGCACTGCATTCCCTGATACTTATCCATTTCCGCTACTGAAATGGATTCTTTACTATCCCCATCTTCTCCCTAAAATAAACGAACTTTGTTCTTCCTAGGGCCTTGGTGAGGATTTTTGCCAGCTGTTCTCCTGTAGGAGTGTAGTTCAACTATACTGCTCCTCGTTGAACACAGTCTCTGATAAAGTGACCCCGAATATCAATGTGCTTCGACCGATCATGAAATACTGGATTCTCAGAGAGCTTGATGCAACTCTGATTATCACACATGATCTTGGTCGCCTCCATCCTTCTTCTGAATAGGTTCACAAGCAATTTCCTAAGCCATATGGCTTCGCACGATGCTGTGCTAGTGGCTATATATTCTACTTCAGCTGAGCTTAGAGTTACGAATTTCTGTTTCCTAGTGCACCAGGAGGTCATCCCCAATCCTATGTTGAAACAGTACCCATAGGTACTTTTCCGATCTACTGAGCTTCCAGCCCAATCTGCATCAGTAAACCCACTCAGTCTAATGTCATTACTTCTGGTGTACAATAGTCCATACTCGACCGTTCCCTGTATATATTTGAGAACATGTTTGGCTACTTCCCAATGCGCCCTCTTAGGTGCCACCATGAATTGACTGAGGGTGTTGACAATGTAACAAATGTCTGGCCTGGTATTGACTAGATACATGAGGGACCCTATGCGCTGCCTATATAAGGTCGGATCAACATGTTGTCTTCTGATACATTAATTTTATTCCAGTTGGTGATTATTGGAGTAGCCATAGGCCTACAGTCCTGCATCTTGAATCTCGTCAGGATTTCTGTAGCATATCTCCCTTGTTCAAGGAATATCTCACCCTTTTGCTGCCAAACTTCCAACCCCAGGAAATAATGCATCTGTCCCAAATCCTTCATGTCGAATTTTGTCGCTAGATTCTTCTTGCAGTCCTCGATGAGCTTGGATGATCCTGTCAGGAAGAGATCATCCACATAATACTAGGACTAGAGGCTCATTCTCTGCAATCATATAGTAGAGATTGGGATCTTGTAATATCCCTAACCCGGAATATTCCTCAAACCCCAGCAAAACTCCAACCAAATACGTGCAAATGATAAAATAACCTCAAAATGACAAAATAACTGTGGTACAACATATAATAATGTAAATAGGAAATATAAACAGATACTCAAGAAATGCAGCGTAAAACGCTAAGCCATTTTATTATACTAAGCAATAAAATGAGTATAGGAGGTAATCAGAAAGGTGGCACCTCGACTTGCACAAGGCAAGTGAAGAAATACTTTCAGAATAACAAAGAATGGCCTCTCTGCGTAGATGCTACTGCTGAAGCTAGAAAACAAATGATGATTTGGGGCTGCTCCCCTCCTCGGAAAAAGCTGAAACTCTGGATTCGGGATCTACTCAAGAAACCCAGAAAAACCCAGAAAGCTTTCTTGGAATAGCAGACCCCCGAAAAACACCCCCTTGGGGTTCTGTGCAGTTTCCCAATGCCCTGCGCTGCCACTGAAGAAAACCCCTCTAAACTCTACCTGAACCCTGCCAAAATCCTCCAAGAGGCAAGAGCTGGTCCCCTGCTCAATCACCCAGCTTAAATCCACCTGCAAAAACCCCCAGTCCAGCACTACTACCAAAAAGAACTGCGTCCCTCTCTAAGTGCTGCGCAGTCCTCCAAAACGCTGATGAAATTGCTGCTGAAATGCTGATAAAACTACTGCTGAAATGCCAATGGAAATACCTTGCCCGAGCAGGCACTCGAAGTCCCCCGGGGCTAAGGGTGAGATCTCCGATCGAAGACACTCAATGCACTAAACAGTGTTACAGACCAGCTAAACAGCCAGCGTGCTCAGAAGTCGAAACAACTAGCTCAAAATGCACATAACTCAATGATCGAAAATGAGGGGGCTCCTCTCTCTTCTATAGCCTTTGCCTCTCTCGATCCCAAGGCTCACCTCTTCCTGCGTGGTTCCCTTCTTGCTATGTGTTCCTTCCCTCCTACGCAGTCTCTCCATGTGTCTGCGTGGGTTCCATTTCTGTGTCCCCCTTTTGGCCCCCTTGGCTCCCCTTTAAGTCACAACATTGTGCTACTGGGAAGTGACTTTTTATTCAAAAGTGAGTTATGTCCCCCGTCCTCACTTTTTTTTTTACAAATAAATATAGAAGGCAAAAATTAAACAAAATCGAATATTCCAATTAGCCATGGCTAATTAGGAATATTACAGTCTCCCCCGGCAAAATGTTGCTTGTCCTCAAGCAACTGAAGTGATGGACGTTGCAAGATCTGCTCTGATAGCCTCCGGCTGCAATACCAAATGCCCCTCGTCATCCATGGGTGGTAGCTCATTTGTCACTGTCACCTGTTGCCCCAATGCCTTTTTCAGGCATGATACATGAAAAACTTTATGAATCTTGCTGCCTTGGGGCAGCTCCAACTCATATGCAACCTGTCCAACCCTGCGTATCACCCTGTACGACCCATAAAAACGGGGCTTGAGTTTCTCAGCCCCCCTCTGCTTAAGTGATGACTGTCGGTATGGCTGTAATCGTAGGTAGACCATGTCCCCTACCTCAGACTTTCTCTCCACTTGACCTTTGTCGGCATACAACTTTTGCTGGTTCTTTGCTGTAGCTATGTTATCCTTGAGAGCTCGGAGAATATCCTGACTCTCTTGGACCCAAATCTTGGCTCTAGGAGCCTTGCTATCACGAAACATCATGTCAGCAAAAGATAAAGGATGATACCCATATAAGGCATAGAATGGTGACATACCAATGGACATGTGGTGTGAAGTATTGTAGCAGTACTCTCCTAGATGCAGCCACTTCAGCCATGCTTGTTGCTGCCCACTGACATAGTTACGCAAGTAGCCCTCCAACCACTTGTTAACTATCTCTGTCTACTCGTCCGTCTGTGGGTGATAACTGGTACTTGGTGTCAACTCTGTCCCCACCAACCGGAAAAGTTCCTGCCAAAACCCGCCTATGAAACGGCTGTCCCTATCACTGACGATGGTCTTAGGAAGACCATGTAGCTTGAAGATCTCTCTGAAGAACAACTCGGCCACCTGTGCTGTTGTATAGTGTGCGGACGCCAGATATGGCAAAAAAATGTGCGTACTTCGTCACTCGATCAACGACGACAAAGATACAATCCTTGCCCTGTACCATGGGCAACCTTGTGATGAAGTCCATCGAAATATTCTCCCATTTCCCCTCTGGTATGGGAAGAGGTTGCAATAATCCCGTGGGATGGCTCATCTCTCCCTTGTTCCTCTAGCAAACATCGCACTCCCAAATGTGCTGGAGTACGTCCTCCTTGAGGTCCTTCCATGAGAACCTCTCCCTAATGGCCCTGTAGGTTTTGCTAAACCCCTGATGTCTTGCCAATGGTGAATCATGTGATGCCTGGAGTATCTTTTTCTTGAGCTGAGACCCCTCAGTCAAGAAGATCCGGTCCCTGTAATAGATGATCTCATCGACCACCCTGTACCTGTCATCTGCCACCTGCCCATCTAGAACCTCACATGCAAACCTTTCCTTGGAGTTCTCTACTAAGAGTCGATGTTGGGTCCCTATAATACTAGTGATTACCCCATTACTATTGTAGCTGTATCCCTTATTAATATTGTTGTGCCCCTATTGTCCCCATATTGTTATTAGTGGGCCCCATAGAATCCCTCTATTGTTATTTTTGTGGCTTTATATTATTATTGTTAGGTCGGCTGGGTTATATTGTGACTCCTTAGACTCCTATATATAGAAAGGAGGTTTTATCATTTGAATCAATCCAAGAATTGTTGATTTATGTAATGTAAAGGAGGTTGCCCCCTCGAAGAGGCTGAATTCTAAGGCGTTGATCTATCTTTTCTATCTTTTTGTGAGTTGGTTTCATAACAGTCGAGCCCTCCAGTCTGTATCCAAGCACATAAGAGACAACGTGGCTGGTCTACGTGAAAGGGCATCTGCTACCACGTTGTTCTTACCCTTGACATACTCAATGTCAAAGTCATATGCTTGGATCTTGCTGATCCACTTCTGCTGCCTCTCCTGTAGCTGCTTCTATTCCAAAAATAACTTGAGGCTGTTGTGATCAGTTCTCACCCTGAACCTGTTACCCACCAAATACTGCCGGTACTTAGCCAATGCATGCATGATGGCTAACATCTCCTTGTCGTATATAGAATACAACCTCTCATGCGGAAGGAGCTTCCAGCTCTCAAAGGCTATAAGGTGACCTCCCTGCATCAATACTGCGCCGATCCCCTCTCCTGACACATCACACTCCAAAACAAATGGCTTTCTAAAATCTGGCAATGCAAGCACTGGGCAGCTGCTCATAACCTCCTTGAGCCTATCAAAGGCTCGCTGCGCTGTATCTGACCAACTGAATGCCCCCTTCCTCTTCAAATCTGTCAGGGGTGCAGCAAGCTGTGAGAAACCTTTACAAACTTCCGGTTGTAGGTACAAATACCAATGAATCCCCGAAGTTCCGTCACATTTTTCGGCTCCGGCCATTCTCTGATGGCCCTGATCTTCTCCTCGTGGACTCTTACTCTGTCCACCCCTATGATGTGTCCCAGATACAACATCTTCGTCAACCCAAACTCACACTTGGAGAGTTTGGCATAGAACTGCTGCTCCTGTAAGATACGCAATACCGTCTCGATGAGCTGGAGATGCTCCTCCCAAGTCCTGCTGTAAACGAGAATGTCATCAAAGAATACCAACACAAACTTCTCAAGTGACTACGGAGGATGTGATTCATGCAGGACTGAAATGTAGCGGGGGCATTGGTTAGCCCAAAAGGCATCACCAAGAACTCAAAGTGCCCATAGTGACACCTGAAGGCGGTCTTGGGAATGTCCTGCTCCTTCACGCAAATCTGATGGTACCCAGATCTCAAATCAATCTTTGAGAAGAATCGTGCTCCCCTCAACTCGTCCATCAACTCATCGATCCTGGGTATGGGGTACTTGTTCTTCAGGGTCTTCTTGTTCAGGGCCCTATAGTCAATGCACATCCTCAATGTACCGTCCTCCTCCTTCACCAACACCACAGAAGAAGCAAAAGACTCGTGCTTGGTCGAATGTGCCCAAGAGCCAGCAACTCCTAGATAGCCCGCTCAATCTCATCCTGATAGGCCTTGGGGTGCCTATAGGGGTGGTGATCATTGCCGTATGCCCTGCTCAAGCTCGATGGTGTGCTCAAACCCCCGATCCGATGGCTGTCCCAGTGGAATCTCCCCAAACACTATGGCATACTGATCAAGGATGGATTGTATCTCTGGATGTACCGTCTGCCCTGTAGTCCCTGCCTCTGATGTACGCAACTCCACTGCCCACTTTATGTCTCCTTTTTGGAAGACTGCTTCCATCCGATGAGCCGATACAGTCTGAAGCGGATATGTGTGCTGTCCCTGTATTTTCTCATGCCTCCCTGTCTTCTCATCATCCCACTCCATCTCTAGGTTCTTCCAATTCGTTGTGACCTTCCCTAGAGTGATAAGCCACTGAACACCCAGTATCATGTTGGTGTCCGGGATATCGACCACGAAAAAGTGGTCAGTCAATGTATAGGTGCCCATTGTTACTGAAAGCTCTGGAACATAACGAGCACATGTCATGGTTTGATCTCCTGGGACTAAGACTGAAAACCCATTGAAGCTCTCTATTTGAATACCTCTCCGCTCAACCATCTGTGCATCAATGAAGTTGTGGGTCGCCCCACTGTCAACCAAAACTGATACTCGCTGGCCACATACTGTCCCTTGTACGCGTAGCGTCAGATACTTGGGAACTCCTCGCAATGCTGCAAGGGCCCCTCCGGTGGGTGCAAAAGATGCACCACCTGGTGCTGGTGGTGGAGGTGGCAAAGGTCCCTGTATGGCATGGCTATCTCCTGCCTCCACCTCATCCTCGTCATCCTCTTCTCCACTGCTCTTGGAGAAGACCTCAATAAAATGTGCCTTGCCAGCAACACATCTATGTTTCGGTGCCCATGGTTCTTGACAGGTGAAGCACAACCGCCTCTTCTTCAGCTCCCTCCTGGCATCGTCATCAAGCTGTACTCGTCCTGGATTTCCCTTTGGAGGTGGAATCCTCACATCCTTCCCCTTAGACTGAAAAGTCTGTCTCTGGGGGTAAGGTGTTAGGGTCCTGGGTAAGACATCTTGAAAGTACCGGGTCCTGCTGATAGCGTCCTGGAGTGGCTGGTCTAGTGGATCGGACTAAACCTTGAAGTGGCTCTGCTAACCCCTTGACATACATATAGACCCTCCGTGTCGTGGATAGGTCTGGCACCATCATAGAGACCCTCAAGAAATCTGCAATGTAGGTCTTTGGGCTCCTTGTTTGTTTGAGCCTCGTCAGCTCAACAAAATGCTGCTCTGGATCCCGCCGATCAAATCGCTCCATCAGTCTCCTGGTAAACTCGGCATATGTTGTCACTATGGAGTGCCCTAGTGTAACCATCCCATGAAACCACCAATCCTGAGCCTCACCATCCAAATGCAATGTTGCCACCTTGATGGCCTCTGTCTCCGACATCTGGTTAAGCTGGAAATAAATGTCCAGCTTCTCCACCCAAGACTTCGCCGAACTGTTTGATGAACCATCAAACGTAGGCAAGTGGAATCTACTCGCTGCACGGTGGGTGTCACCATCATGGTAATGCTGGTATCCTCTGTGATGGTCGCGGGGCCTGCTATCCCACTAGAGCTGAACAAAGTTTCTGAATGAGAGGGCTTCCTTGAACTCCTGCCCATAGGCCTGCTTCTCTGCAAAATAATCACCCATATGTCCGGGCTCTGCCTCCTGCTGGGTTACGGCCCCCGTGTCTGCTCCTAAGAAAGTGGGCATGGTAGAGCGTGTAGGGCATGTGAGGCCACCTGCTGCGCAGTATCACGCTGCTCTGGCAAATGGTGAGATGCACCCGATCCCTCACCAACCTGAAAAACCCGTGGGCTCTCACGCTGTCTAGCCTCTATTGCCGTGAATCTCTGCCCCATCACCTCAATCTGCCTCGACAGATCCTGTACTGATTTGAGGAACATATTCGCTAACCTCTTCCCGCTCTCATTTGCCATCTGCTCTGCATCCACTGTTGGCTTCTTCTGTTCTGCGTCCAGCACAGGCTCCTCCTGTTCTGCGTCCACCACCGGAACACAATCTCCTTCTCTGTAAGTGTTCTCCAACCTACGTCCAGTGTCCCTGTATCTCCGACCTCTGTAACAGATGTAGGGTTTTTCCCCTGGTGTCAAAGATTGCTAGCTCCACAGGCTGAGCCAGATCTATGCTCTGATACCACTGTAATATCCCTAACCCAGAATATTCCTCAAACCCCAACAAAACTCCAACCAAATACGTGCAAATGATAAAATAACCTCAAAATGACAAAATAACTGTGGTACAACATATAATAATGTAAACATGAAATATAAGCAGATACTCAAGAAATGCAGTGTAAAATGCTAAGCCATTTTATTATACTGAGCAATAAAATGAGTACAGGAGGTGATAAAAAAGATGGCACCTCGACTTGCACAAGGCAAGTGAAGAAATACTCTCAGAATAACAAAGAATAGCCTCTTTGCGTAGATGCTGCTGTTGAAGCTAGAAAACAAATGATGATTTGGGGCTGCTCCCCTCCTCGGAAAAAGCTGAAACTCTGGATTCAGGCTCTACTCAAGAAACCTAGAAAAACCCAGAAAGCTTTCTTGGAATAGCCGACCCTCGAAAAACACCCCCTTGGGGTTCTGTGCAGTTCCTCAATGCCCTGCGTCGCCACTGAAGAAAACCCCTCTAAACTCTGCTTGAAACTCTGCCTGAAACCCTGCCAAAATCCTCCAAGAGGCAAGAGCTGGTCCCCTACTCAATCACCCAACATAAATCCACCTGCAAAAACCCCTAATCCAGCACTACTACCAAAAAGAACTGTGTCCCTCTCTAAGTGCTGCGCAGTCCTCCAAAACGCTAATGAAACTACTGCTGAAATGCTGATGAAACTACTGCTGAAATGCCAATGAAAATCCCTTGCTCGAGTAGGCACTCGAAGTACCCTGGGGCTAAGGGTGAGATCTCCGATTGGAAACACTCAATGCACTAAACAGTGCTGCAGACTAGCTAAACAGCCAGTGTGCTCAAAAATCGAAACGACTAGCTCAAAATGCACATAACTCAATGATCCAAAATGAGGGGGCTCCTCTCTCTTTTATAGCCTTTGCCTCTCTCGATCCCAAGGCTCACCTCTTCTTGCGTGGTTCCCTTCTTGCCACGTGTTCCTTCCCTCCTGCGCAGTCTCTTCATGTGTCTGCGTGGGCTCCATTTCTGCGTCCCCCTTTTGGCCCCCTTGGCTCCCCTTTAAGTCACAACGTTGTGCTACTAGGAAGTGACTTTTTATTCAAAAGTGAGTTATGTCCCCCGTCCTCACTTTTTTTTATTTACAAATAACTATAGAAGGCAAAAATTAAACAAAATCGAATATTCCAATTATCCATGGCTAATTAGGAATATTACAGATCCGCATCACTCTTGACGAACCCCATCTTTTATAAGTAGCCATCAATTCGACCATACCATGCTCTAGGCGCCTGTTTGAGCCCATACAAGGCTTTCTTCAATCTGCATACATGAGATTTCTTCCCATGTGTTTCAAAGCCTTCTAGCTGTTCAATGTATACTTCCTCTTCTATCAACCCGTTCAAGAATGCCGTCTTGACATCCATATGATGAATCTCCCATCCATCTGTGTTGCAAGAGATATCACGGTTCTAATAGATTTATACCTAGCTACTGGGGCGAAGGTCTCTTCGTAGTCTATTCCTTTCTTCTGAGCATACCCCTTAGCTACAAACCTGGCTTTGTATTTTTCCACACTGCCGTCTGCAACAAATTTGATATTGTAGATTCATCTCGAACTTACCACTGATCTGTCCTGAGGCTTAGGCACTACTTCCCAGACATTATTTACCATTATAGAGCTATATTCCTCTACCATCGCATCCATCCAAACTTGATGCTGAACGACCTCTTGAAAACTGGAAGGTTCTCCAACCTGAACTACTAAGGCCTGATATCTGTCTGGCTGTTTTCACTCCCCCTTACTGTTCTTGGGTGCACCAACGAAATCTTTTGCATCTCTTAGAATCTGTCGGAGTTCCCGACTCGTTCTTCCTCTGGTAGTAGGTGCATTTGTTAGCTCTTCCTCTTTCTGTGATTCCTCCTGTTCTGAAGGAGAATTTTTAGTATTGGCTTCCGTTGGTTGAAGTGGTTTGACCAACGACTCATCTTTTGACTGCTCCTCGGAAGGCATTTCTTGAGATTTTCTTATGGCCCTATCTTCCATGAACTTCACATCTCGCCGAACTACTACTTTCCTGCTCCCTGGAAGATAGATTCTATATGCCTTAGCATTCTCGCTATATTCCACAAGATAGCCTTTCTCTGCAGTTTGATCTAACTTCTTCCTTTTCTTCTCGGGTATATGACAATATGCTAAACTCCCAAATATCCTGAAATGACTAACTTCAGGTGTCTTCCCGGTGAAGACCTGTTCTGGAGTAATCTTGCCCAATGGCATATGAGGAGTTTTATTCTGGAGTCTGGACATAGATTGCCATGCTACATACTTTTGTCCATAGGAATTTTGACATATCCTGATCATACATTATTGCCCTAACTGCTTCCACAATAGTCCTGTTCTTCCTTTCTGCTACTCAATTCTGCTCCGGATTATAAGGAGTTGTCCACTCTCTTCTGCTGTCCTCCCTAGCGTAAAAATCCGTGAAGTCCTTGTCGACATACTCTCCACCATTGTCTGAGCGCAACACTTTTATTTTCTTTCCTGTCAGATTCTCCACTTGAGCTTTGAATTCTTTGAATCGATAGAAAACCTCATCCTTGGTTTTTAGAAAATAGATCAAAGTCTTCCTGGAATGGTCATCGATGAAGATGACAAAGTATTTGGCACCACTAAGAACTTTTGTGGATTGGTCTGCAGATATTTGAGTGTATCAATCCTAGTACACTCTTGGCCCTATTGTTACTTCTAGGAAACACTACTTTGGCATACTTGCCCAGAGCACACCCTCTGCATACATTATCTCGTTCAGTACTAAGATTTGGAACTCTTGCTACAGTTTTCCTGAGAATTCTCAGAGCCCCATGGTGCAAATGTCCCATCCTTCTATGCCATAGTTCATTCAAATCCTTTTCTCCATTACTGCCTATCTGTGCCATTGGTGATTCTAGCTGTAACCTGTACAACCTGTTACTTTTGATTCTGATCTGTACCTTCTTTTTCCAACTCGGGTGTTTGACGTATACTTTCTCCTTAATGAAAACGTCATAGTCCTTGCTTTGAAGCTGAGATACAGAAAGTAAGTTCATCCCTAGTCCTGGCACATGCAACACATTGGTAGCTCGGAACTGCTCTCTTTTTTCTGTTTGAAAAATATAGTACCCTTCCCTACTGGAGTACATTTTGCCTTATTCCCCATGGTGATATGAAAATTCATTCTTTCCTCCTGATAGTCTGATAAACATTCCCGGATTCCTGTCATATGCTAGGAGGCTCCACTGTCTATATACCATACCTCTGATGATGCAGAGCTTGCTACGCAAGAAACTTCTTCCAATCTGGAAGCCAGCATAGAGAAATCAAAATTTCTATCTCTTGTGCATTCTTCTGAAAATTTGCATGAGTCTCCTGACGTGGATACCTTTGCATTATGCCCATGACCCATAATTGATTTTCCCTTCTTGTCTCCGAATCTTTGCTCTGATACCATGTGAAAATTTCTAAACAGAAATTCTATTACTGCAGCAACTGATTTATTTTACCTAATTATTTCTCAATAAGTTATTTACGAAATCACTTCAGTAAATATTAAAATAAATTCTATTGCAAATATCACACCATTATACAGAAATAAATATATGCACAAGAATCAAACACATGAACATAGTAGTTTTTGGACAATTGTGCCCAGAAAAACCCAATGTGGGAAAACTGGTGCAACAGAGGAGGGCTTTATTAACATTCATCAACAATCACTTTTACAGAATTTTTTGCATAGGCACTGGGAGAAAACACCTGAGAATTTTCTCCGAGACTTTCTGACACCTTGGAGGACTTCCTTTCCCTACTGCGTTAGCCCTGCGTCATTCTGCGTGGCTCTGCGCTGCTCTGTCCTTCACTGCGTCTCTATGTTCTATGTCTCCCTCTGCACTGTCTCTCACCGTCTCTGCATCACCTCTTCTGATCTCCCTGATTGCTGCTAATCAGCGCCTCTTCCTCCACCCTACAACTCTCCCTTTGAAATCGATTTCATTCTCTCTGAGAATCGATTTTCCTTGGGATATTGAGTATCTGCTAGTGCATCTCCAAATGACTCTCAAGTCTTCTCTTATACTTTTCTTGTTGACAAATCAATGGCCGAGATTAAGTCTCTAATCAACGGCTAAGATTAAAACAGACTTGATCCTCGTGTCTTAGAAGCTTCTCATCCTTATCTTTATTAATACCCATTAATATTTTAATTTTCCTAAGTTTAGACTTAGGAGCCCATTAAAAATATTAATTATTTTAATAACTCCTCATCCGGATGGAATTTTTCAAAACGATTTTTGGGTCTTGGAGATCTTATGTGCCTTAGCCTCTCCACCAATTTTCATGGTTAGAGCACATCCGACGCTACCACAAATCAACATTGATGTCTTGATGATGCTCAATGAAATCCTCTTAGATGCTTAATGTTGGGTGTATTTGAAAATGTCTACGAAAGCCTTCAACTAACTCTTCAATAGATGAGATGCTCCTAGGTTCATGATTGTGCAACCATGAGCTATGACCACCGAGAGATCCCATGAACAATAACATAAGGACATCTTGGTGGACAACCTTCTCTCTTGAAGCATGTGCATTAAATTTTTCTACGTAGTCAGCTGCAGAGAGTGGATCACCATCAAACACGGGCACCCCGCGTACCATCTTTCCCGCGACATGATTAGGATGTATAGAGATGCTATCAATGTCCAAAGCGGGAAATTAGCGAAAGAATGACAACCTATTTGAGGTATACATGAAACATATGTAGGTGTTGCCAGGGTGAAATTAAAGATGCATATAAAAATGTTTGCTTTACCCTACAAGCATCGACCTTAAACTTCAATGAAGAACTTGGGCTTCGTTCTTCCAATGGAGTCGTTAGTAATGATATGTCAATATGTCGTATGGGGAGCAAAACACGCATTTCGTGTCCCTGGCAACAGGGCCAGAAACGTTACCACTCAAACCAACAGGGGACCTACAAGGGGTTCCTAAGAGGGCAACTGCTAGGTTAAGGGCAACAGTGGAGCCTTGGCCCATTCTCACCACATCTAAGTCTCCTTACTCTTTATGAAATTTCACCGATGGGAGGAGTCCTGGTAGTGTAGCGATCACTTCTAAAGTATATGTCAATGGATAGGTGGAAAATGACCCTAGAAATCCTTTCCCAAGGATGGAATGAAGAATGGAAATTGCTTGCTCTTAAAGTAAGGGACTTGGTCCTCACTTGTAAAGTATATGTCAATGGATAGGTGGAAAATGACCCTAGAAACCCTTTCCCAAGGATGGAATGAAGAATGGAAATTGCTTGCTCTTAAAGTAAGGGACTTGGTCCTCCAGGGGTAAGGGGTGAGGATTGGAGGGTTGAGGGAGAAGGAATAGGCTTATAGACGAGTTTCTCAATCCCTATAATCCTTGGGAAACTTGGATTCCCAAATGGTCCTTGACAAATAATCTTTATTGAGAAGTGGGACCACACGGGGCTAAGTGGACCCAGTCCAGGTTCAGGGATTGAATGTAGCAACCAATGATGTTCCTATCCTAGACAAGGTGAAAGGAAAGGACCAAACAAAAATATTTACTTCAAAAGGTTGAAATGATCCTGTTGAGGTCTAGCCTTGGGGATGCATAAGCAAAATTCAATTCTAGAGCTAGGGCATGGGATTCCCAGAGATTCCACTGTTAGAATTGCCTCAAATTTGGAGGAGAGGGAGGGGACCCACCAACGTATTAGCCTGCAGGAGATCAAAATTTTTCTTTGGGTCAATTCCTAGGAAATTGATGCCCTAGGTGACCTAATGGGGCTAGACCTAGGGAAAAAAGGGAAAAGCATAAAAATAAAGCTAAAATGATCACCTTTTTTGAGAGATTAATGCCTAATTCACTGTTTCTTGATCAAGGAGGCCTGGAAAGTCAACTTCATCCAATGTTGAGAGAAAGAAAAGAAAAGTGACCTTCAAGCATTTATACTTCAAAGCAAATGATGCAAGCTTATTGAGACAAATAATCTCTAGGACATTTCATTCATATAACATTGGCCCATACATTAAATTACCTAAAACATGCTTAATTCCACATTTCAATTATGCAACAACTAGCCCTAGTTTTAGTAGTATGCAGCAACAAGAATAACAACTTCAAAATTTGCTTACAACGTTATAGAATATATCCAACAAGCATTTTTTTTGCAAGACAAAGCTCCAAGACAAGAAAAATAACCCAAATCCATACGTCAAAATTCGTCCATCTCCAAAAAAATATCCTCCAAGCAAAAAATGCGAAGTTCTCTATGATGAGAGAGATCCCAAGTCAAGTGATGATCCAACTGAATGTATCTAACATCAATATATAGCCTCCTAAGGAGTTCGATTAGCCTATGGGCCTACATTAGCCCTTAATGATAAAATAATGTGCAAATAAAACCCCTATTGGTGACAAGCCCACTAAACTAGCTCACAAGTGTATAAATAAGCCTCACAAGGGGCCAAATAATAATATGTACATGTCGTGGGGCCCTCCAAAGGTCTAATAATGTCCTAAAGTGCCATACTGAGGAATAAATTACTCGGAATATGATGGACAAGGGGTTGGACCCTTGTTCTCCAAGTAGTAGACTTGTGGTGCACCCAGTGGGTCTGAGGGTACAAAATGATCCCATGGGTCTCCATATGAATAAGAGATGCCTGTAGATCCTCTGCAAGGGTCTGAGTGGTGGAATGAATGCTGCCATGATATCATACAAGTCTTGGGAAACCTACCAAGAGTGTGGGGCTCTTGTGGGGGTCTGTTGGGCATAATGTACCAAGCATATCACCATCATCCCAAAAGTAGATCGCTAGTAGTCTCTGAGCATTGATGAAGATCCGTGGAGTGTTGTCTACTGCTGTGGAGGCCAATGGCTCTCTATGCACACCCTATATGTGCCAATGTAGACCTCTGGGGGTTAGGATCCTGTAGAGGGAGACCAAACCCAAATGGAAACCACCTGTAATCCTGCATGAGATCCAATGCGTCCCCTAGTCTTCCAATACAACCAATCATTAAAATTGTTGGAATTTCTAAGTTTAACCCGTTAGAAATTCTTCCTATACTACCTGGTTTATTTCTTCCTACCTGTTCAATTACTTAACAAGTTATTTACCATGTAAATACTGAAAATAAACACAAGTACAATATCAATATCTACAGATCATCAACTGAAAGAAAACAAACACACAAGTACTTAACAAGTTATTTACCATGTAAATACTGAAAATAAACACAAGTACAATATCAACATCTACAGATCATCAACTGAAATAAAACAAACACACAAGTGACACCGTTATTTTTGGACCAATGTCCCTGGAAAAACCCAACTTGGGAAAATCGATGCAGCTATTCTTTGGGTTTTATTATTATGTAGTTTTCATAATACAACCAGGGTGCCAGAAATGTCTCACCCAACAGAGAATGCCCTTGGCAGTGGTACCTCTCCTCGGAGATAGATATTCTGGCTGATAAATCACCGGATGAACGATCCCACAGCAACAATTGCAACTTCCATTGCTCTGCGTCACTCTGATAGTGACTGCATCACCCTACTCGGCTCAACAGCACCCAGTCTTCCCCACGAAAATCCTCCAATGCCTCTCTGAGGCTCCGCGTCAGCTTTGCTAGCCTTTGCATCAGCCTACAGATGCTCTGCGCTACCTCTTTGGCCCTCTGCGTAGTCACTCTGGCCCTTTGCGTGGCTCCTTCTGGTTCTACGTCTGCTTCTCTGCCTCTGCATTGTCTCTTGGTACTAACTCTGCCTCTTTGATATGTATTCATTGCCCCTCGTTGCTGATCACTGATTTTATCTCTCTTAGCAAACCCCGCTCTAGAGTATAGAATGACTGATCACTCTGGTGTATTCTCCAATTGACCCTCAAGCCTCCTCTATACTTTTCTCGTTGGTCCATCAACGGTCAAGACTAAATCTCTAATCAATGGCTAAGATTAGATTTGGCTTGATCCATGTCTTTGTTCTAAGCCAGTTTTATATTAATAACCATTAATATTTTATTTTTCCTAAGTTTAGACTTAGCAACTCCATTGAAAATATTAATTTTTTTAATATCTCCCAAACCGGTTAGAATCTACCCAAACCCTTTTTGGGTCTTGGAGATCTCATGTGCTTTAGCCTCTCCACCAATTTTCATGGCTAGAGCATATCCGATGCTACCCCAAATCAACACTCCCTCTTGGCGAGGACTATGCTCTAGTAATACTCCACATTGAGCATCACCTTGATTATCCAGCATCGGTCCCTGCGCTGATGCTAGGTCTCCCCCCCCAACATCCTCTGCATTGTTGCATCCAGTACTGCTACCCATGGCCCTGCCACTGCAACTGCTGCATCTGTATGGCAACTCCCATCCGTGCTGCTGGTGGTCCATCCTCCCAACATTGCATCTGCACTGCGTCCCCTCTCATCATTCTGCATTGTGTTGTCCATAGCACTGCCACTGCTAACTGTTGCACTACAACTCAGTTACCGAGAAGTAGGTAACTGATGCTCCCAACTTTGACATCCTTGTCAGGCTAGAGACATTTTGATGTTGAAGCTCCCTCTACCGCTAACAAATGCTCCCTCTACTGATCTTTGCATTGCTGCAACAACTCACTGCATCTCGCACCGTTACACACCTCTATGTGCCATCCTACACTGGTGCAACACTCCCGTGCCTTTCGCACTGTTGCAACCTGCTAGCCTCGCGCTGCCAGGGGACTTCTGCACTGTAGCACTCTCCGTTGCTTCATCCGCATCTGTCTTTACCGATATCCACCCATCACGCTACTCCTCTTCGGGGCTCCCATAGCAAGGTTCAATCCAAGAGGTTGGGTGCCTCAAGGATCCTGTCCCTCATCGTCTGTAGTTCGTCTGACTACAACTCGATGTCTTCCCACTTCTTCTCAAGTAGCACATGAGCACTCATGGCACAATCATCATCTTCCTTGACTTTTTTCTCCGCCCTTGCCGACGTTGCCTTGGTCTCAGAAGACTCTCCCTTGCTCTTCTTCCTCGGAGACTGGTTTGCAAAATGACCCAATTCCCCACAATGGAAGCACTTGACCTTGGAGAGGTCCTTCTTCCACTTCTCCTGCTTTCCCGCAGATGCTAGAGCCGCATCCTCTTCTTCCTCCTTCTTGATCTTGACCCCTTTATCGCTACTCCCCGCCTTAGTCAGCCATTTGATCTCTTCTTGACGAAGAGCCGCCCATAGTTCTTCCCAATCTGGAAGCTTCGACTTGCCCAGTATGCTCTGGACAAACACTTCCTGATCCTCGGAAACTGCGTTCAGTGACGTCCTCACCAACATCTCCTCATCCAGCATGGCCCCTATGGAAGTCAGCTAGTCTCGGGTCTCCTTCAATCGACCGAGGAAGATATCTATCTTCTCTCCCTTTTGCATCTGGTATGGCCATAACTGATTTTCAAGTAACATCTTCCTCTGCACGGAAGTATGCTGGTACAATTTCTTCAGGGCCTTCCACATCTCATTTCCAGTATCCTTTTCGGCAATATGTGGCACCACATGATCCTTGACACCATCAAGGATGATGCACTTCGCCCTAGCCATTGCCTCCTCGTACTTGTCATTTTCAGTTGGGTCAACTGGGATCGCTATCATTTTCAGGGCAGAGTCCTTGATGCAATATCTGTTTAGAATGGACAAGATCCTGGCCTTCCAGACCACGAAGTTGGATGCTCCGTCCATCCTATCTTGATCGCTCAGCCCATTCATGACCATCTTGCTGCTTCTCTTTAGAGTCCTCCGAGTCTCTCAACTTCTTGTATGGAAGTTCTCGGTTCGACTCCCTTTCAGTCTCGATTTCCCTTCTGGAAATCCTTTTGCCAACGTCAAGTTGCCCCATTCCAATTGTCTGACACTGATAAGGATTCCTTGGATATAAATCTGCCTTGGCAACAACTCCCTCCTCCTTGGTCTTGCCCTGTTAGGTACTGTTTTGACCACAGTACCCCACCAGCTTCGCTCTGCAAATTACCCACAACCTCTTATGCCTCAGCAACTGAAGGACTGAGCCTCTAGGCTCTGCGCAATCCTGGCACCGGCAAAATCTACACCTCTTGGCCACAGTGTCGATCCTTCCTGACTGAGAAAGATGACCAAGCACTGCGTAGGTCAGATCTGCTCCTCTCTACTTCTGTACTGATCCTCCTCTTGGCTCAAACTAATGACATAGTTCTTTTGCGTCACTCCTTCCTCTGTCGCCTTCTGCACGGATCAACTCTGTCACTCGGGACAGCTGAATCTGCTGCTACTGCTTTGCTAGCTGATGCCTTTAGTTATCTTGTGATCTGCAACCACGCTCTGATACCATGTTGGAATTTCTAAGTTTAACCCGTTAGAAATTCTTCCTGTACTATCTGGTTTATTTCTTCCTACTTGTTCAATTACTTAACAAGTTATTTACCATGTAAATACTGAAAATAAACACAAGTACAATATCAACATCTACAGATCATCAACTGAAAGAAAACAAGCACACAAGTGAGATCGTTATTTTTGGACCAATGTCCCCGGAAAAACCCAACTTGGGAAAACCGATGCAGCTATTCAGAGGGTTTTATTATTATGCAGTTTTCTGAATACAACCAGGGTGCCAGAAATGGCTCACCCAACAGAGAATGCCCTCGGCAGTAGTACCTCTCCTCAGAGACGAATATTCCGGCTGATAAATCACCGGATGAACGATCCCACAACAACAATTACAACTTCCATTGCTCTGTGTCACTCTGATAGGGACTACATCACCCTACCCAGCTCACCCGCACCCAGTCTGCGCCACGAAAATCCTCCAGTGCCTCTTCGAGGCTCTGCATCAGCTCTGCTAGCCTCTGCGTCAGCCTACAGATGCTATGCGCTGCCTCTTTGGCCCTCTGCGTCACCCTCGTAGGCCCTTTGGCCCTCTACGCAGTCACTCTGGCCCTCTGCGTGGCTCCTGCTGGTTTTGCGTCTACCTCTCTGCCTCTGCGTTGTCTCTCGGTACTAACTATGCCTTTCTGCTATGTATTCACTGCCCCTCGCTGCTGATCATTGATTCTATCTCTCTTAGCAAACCCTGCTCTAGAGAATATAATGACTGATCACGCTGGTGTATTCTCCAACTGACCCTCAAGCCTCCTCTTATACTTTTCTCGTTGGTCCATCAACGACCGAGATTAAATCTCTAGTCAACGGCTAAGATTAGATTTGGCTTGATCCATGTCTTTTGGAACATTCTAACCCAGTTTTATATTAATACCCATTGATATTTTATTTTTCCTAAGTTTAGACTTAGGAACTCCATTAAAAATATTAATTATTTTAATATCTCCCAAACTGGTTAGAATCTGCCCAAACCCTTTCTGGGTCTTGGAGATCTCATGTACTTTAGCCTCTCCACCAATTTTCATGGCTAGAGCACATCCGATGCTACCCAAAATCAACAAAAATAATAGGGTAAAAGAGTTTACAAAAAATGGATAACAAAGTGGGCACTTCATAATGGCATGTACTTCCATAGTGGCTTTGGCATGTGCTAGTGTCTCCAAGCTCCAAAGGGGGTTAACCAAATACCTTATTAGGTGGTTTCAACTCTTAAAGGGGATAGTATGTCTAAGGTACATCCCTCTAATGGGGGTGGAAAGTGATAAATAAGTGGAATGGAATGGGGAATAAGAGGGCCAATTTTGGGCCACATATTGGGGCATAGGGGTAGCTAGATAAGGGGATGCCCACACCTGGGTATATAATGTGTAGGTGGGAGCAATCGTGGTACATGAGGTGCCTCGACCTTGATTTTTCCACCCTTCCTTATATGCCTTTTGCCTTTTATGGATTTTCTTTAATTAACTGCTGGGGGCTCAAAGGGCAAGAGCATGATGTGTAAGATATGGCAGTGATTACCCCTTTTAAGGTATGGCGATTCATTTCCCTCCACGGGTTGGGACAATCATGGGTTCTTGAATGATAAAGGAGGCTCAGTTAGGGCCTACAGAACTAGGGTGATGACCATGGTTTGGGGTAGATCTCATGTATTGGCTTTTGCCCATGTGCTAATTATTTTGTCCCGACCATCTTTTGCATTTTGTGGTACAATTTCTTGTTAAATGCGGCCAATTATGCTTTTTTTTTTAACTACTTCAACCTCCGGGGCATCATTCTAGGCTTGACACAAGGTGGGGGCAAGGGGATAGGAAGGCTGGCTCTATGTGGACCCAGAATGGAAATGTGGACCCAGGTGGGAGAAATGATGAATGGGGTATAGTGAGTGGAAAGGGAGTAATATATGCGGATAAAGGAGCGGGACCACACACCCAAAGTTGGGGTTTACCAAGTAGTACCACCCTAGAACCAAATGGTCAATAAAGGAGATCCCATGGGACTAAGATCCAAGGGTAACATCCAAAATGGATCAAGGGGACAAGAGAACAAACTAAGCCTACCCTTTCCGCCAAATCCCCCCATCAATCCATACCTAGAAGTATCCATGATAAGTAAACCCAATATATACCTTTAGATTTGGGAGGCCCACCTTCAAACATACGATCAATACAGGTGGGTGAGGGATCACATGGATGGCTAAGGTGGCAAAGAAATAGCACAATGAGCTAGTAGGAGGTTGCAAGGGGATGTTGGCTGCCGACTGAGGTTCATCATGGAGAAAAAATTCTCCTGGGGATATCACCCACGAAGTGGTGGGTAACAGTTCCTATGATAAAGGAACTATGTATAGAAGATCCCGAGAAAGCAATTTGCGAAAAAGGTGAAAGAAGAGTTCATGAAAAATGTATCTATAGTCACGTAAGATAAGATAAGTGATTGCCATCTGATTACTAGAAGGATAAGCTATGACATCTCCATGGAGAAGGTATGAAAACCCTGATGTGTATGTTGGAAAAAGGAGAACCTTGGTATTGTATGTCTTGGAGATGGATTCTTACCATGTGCGAAAGGATTTTGATGTTGCTAGAAGCCGATGTCATGATGAAAGGCCATCATAAAGAGGTAACTTTTGATTTAATGTTCATTTTGATTTTTGAAAGCATCTGTTTGGGTTGTTACAGGGCTACCGAAAAAGGGTTGTAGAAAGTCACCTAGACCTAGTACTTGTAGGATTGGATGGAAGATCTTGAAAGAAGCATAACTTGGAAGAGGTAGCTGTATGAAGGATAGCTAGATGTGAACTAGAAGAACACTTCTCGATGAAGAGAAGGATGGCATGACTATTGGTTCAACATGATATTTTTGTTTAAGGGAAGTGATGTAGAAGATGGCTGATGCCCTATGATGAAGTGATGAAGAAGAAGGCTCCATGATGAAGAAGTTGAAGTTCATCCATGACATGATGATGCGAAAAGAAGGAGACCTACAAGTAGTTGATAGAAAAGCAGATAGCTGCTGTTGGAAACAAGTCCCTGGTTAAGAGGGAGTTTGGGTATATTCCTTTTATAGGAATGAGTAGATCCTCCCTAGTTGAGAGGGAGAGGTAGACACATCATTCTTGTCTTCATGTTATGAAGAAAGAATGGAGGATTGGTAACCATTTGAGATTGATTCCTATACTCTTTGAGGATAAGGTAGGGCATCCAATAGGTAAGAGTAGTTGAAGAGGAAATTCCATGAGGATGTTTAAATCCAAGATGGGAATGATCCTAGAAGGACATACCTTGTGAACATCTGAATGGGGTATGTGCCTTGAGAGACAATGATGAAGGTGTCTATTAGTTATTGTCTTCCCAACATTGTGCTCTAATCTAGTGGAGAGATAGAGCTGTTAGTCAAGGCCTTGCTATATGACAATGCTAGTTGATATGATGAGATCCACTGATATAAGCTGAATAAATAGCTTATGAGATGGCTTACCAATCTGACTCTTCTTATGAAAATTCTTTGGTATGAGAATGTCCAAGTACCTTGTATGTATTATGAATACCTCCCTAGTTAAGAGGGAGTGTTGAAGTTTGTAACTAGGTTAGGTATTCATAATGTCTAATGTAATCATGATTATGTATTTGATGTAAAGAGAAATAAATTTTATTATTGTTATTTTGTAGCATGGGCGTCATGCTTAAGATCATTTTACTTATAGGTCAAGCACCCATTGAGTGCTTTTAGGTCTTTGTCATAAATTCTAGGAGTCAAAGAAGTCATTGTCATATGTAAAGACCCTATTGGGCATGTTGTATCATGTAAAAGAAATTTATCTAAGTCAAAAAATGTCAAATATTCTCCTCCAAGACCAAGTTAGCGTGCAAGAAGGGAAGTCGGCCTACAAGGGACAAGTGGGCCTCATGAAGAGCAACTTGATCCCACAAGAAGCCTATATATATAAGAGCTCAACCTCATTTGAAGAGAGCATCCAAGAAGTTCTATAAAGGAAGAAAAAGTAGACCAAAAACAACGAAGAAGAAGGAGAAACAAAGAGACAAAAGTGAAATCGAAATTTGAGTTTTTGGACTACAATTCCTCACATGTGCGAAGGAGTTTGGGCATAAATTATTGCAACAAAGACCAAAATATTGCAGTGATATTGTAGGCCGAAATCAGGTGTCTAAAGGATCATCTTGCAAGCTGAATTACTAAGGAAGAATCAACTCCCCAAGCAAAGGAAGAAAGAGACATTATCACCATCTTTTCTCACATGTGCCAAATTAGGGTTTATGCAAAAGAGGTCGAAAATTACAGACCTGAAGCAATGGCTGAAAATCTGAAGGAGAGGACGAAGTTTGAAGTTTTTCAAGCAGTTTGATTGGTGTTAACTTTGAGGAAGAAAAGCTCATCAAGGGAAGGGTTGTCTTGGTCTTGGAGGGTTCTTTGACAAGGGTCTTAGGTCTTGGAATTCGTCCTTTGAAGATTCTATAAGAAGAGAAGAATTCTTGTGGGTTTTCCTCTCAAGAGGAGAGGTTTTGGCCTTGGCTAGCAACCTACATGTTGTGTTCTCTTGTCTTATGGATCTTCATAGTTTGGTCGCTGTTTGATGAAAAGAACACAATAATAATCAAGTAAACAAAGAAGCTAACTACAAGTACATCAAGTTAAGTAAAAGAACATCACAAGTAGTTATCAAAGTAAGAGAAATCTCCCTAATCTAGCTGCCCTAGATTTCTCAACAAGTAGTTGGTAGGTCGAAGTTGCAGTGTGTAGCAGTTTTTTGCAGATTTAAGAAAGGACTTGAGGAAGGGCTGACTTGGTACTGGGAGGAGGACTTGGTCTAGGGATTGGGTTTTGTATCTCATTTGAAGCAGATTTTAAGAAGAGAAGAGTTTATGGATTTTCCCTTTGGACGGGTTTTTCCCTGGCTAAGAGCCTATATCTTTGTCCTCTTTTGTTGTTGTTGTTTTTTGGTATTGTTTCATGAAAAGATCTAACTAAAGAACATAAAGAAGATAAGATTCACAAGCAAGTATCAAGGATAAAGAAAATAAGATATAATAGCTGCCATTTTACATTTTCTAACAAACCCAATTGGGAAAACACTCACTTGCCTGAGAATTTTATTGAAGAAGAATGAGCAATAGATCTCTTACAAAAACACTTTTCTTCAATAGAGAATACAATGATTTCTTAGCCTTGAACTAGGCTTGAAACAACTTGCAAGAATGCTGATCCTTTCCTCCTAAATCTGTGCGCATTAGGAGCCTGAATTCCTCGCGCAAATTCTCCTCTTATTAAATAGGGGACCTCCTATTTCTATGTTCACTTCCTTAAGGAATTGCCTTCCTCTCCAACAATTCACACAAGGTCTCTTGGCACCTTTCTCTCACAAGCAACACACAAACTTGTGCTCAATTATGATACAAATTATGCCTTCGTTCCTCCTTTTAATGCAATTCAAATGGTTAAAGTTAGTAAGTTTCTAATTGAGGAAAGTTGCTTTTGTGATTCACTAAGTTAACTGAGTTAACTACTCATGCAACTTGTTCTATATCAAATCTAGGACTTGAGACTCAACCACTCATCCTTTTCCTCAATCAACTCCCTTTTCCTCAATCAACTCGCATTAGAAGACAAATAACTCGGCCTCCCACTTCAACACACTAGTTAATTGCATCGTAGCTCATCCTAATTTTTTGGAATTTTCCTGTTCTTTAGGAAATCGAGCATGCCAAAGAAGAAACTCGATTTGACTCCTTGAATTAAGGCACAAATGAAGGAATCCATTTCTTTCTACTATTTCAACAGAGGATCACTCCATTGTATCTTTTCATCATCACTCATGGATTTCACCTCCTTTAAAGAGATTGACTTAGCCTTGTGTAAACTCGCTACTTGTGGAGATGCGATCTTTTTGGAGCTATTGCTATTGGAGATTGATTTTATCTTGGAGATGTCTTTTTGGGATTGAAAGAAGTTTATTTCATGAAAGAATTGTAAGTTGAATTGCAGATTTTTAATGTTTTTTCATGTAATTGATTATTGCTAGGGTTTTCTTTGTTTCATGTCTAAATGGATATTATTTATGGAAAATCTTGTTTGATTGTTGCATGTTAAATTTATCTTCCTTGTAATCCATAGGGGACCTCTTAGAGAGATTCCCCAATTTAATTTCTCTCCTCACAAAGAAGATGTAAGGCCTTATCCTAGGGTCTTCTAACAGATCTATTTCTCTGGAATTTAAATGCAATAAGAGGCAATAATTTACTTTCTTACAAGATTTTTAAACAATGAAAATTTTACTATTTACATTTTAATCCCTATAACTTATAGTGAACATTTCATTTCAATAAATTTACATGAGTAATCTATAGAGGAATACCTGTATCGGTGGCTAGTGGAGATGCCTTTGAGCTGCTGCTCCTGCTGAACGCTCCTCTTGACTAACCCAACTGGATTTACCTCCTAGTCAACTAGGAAATAATTCCTAGCCCAGGAAACCTCCATAGGTTCCCTAGCCCTCCGAGCCCAAGTCCAACTAGATGTAGTGTGTGTTCAAGATGAATAATCCAGACCAAGATAAACAATAATCTCTCCAAACTCTAACCCCAAGAAACTTCCACAGGTTCCTTTAGCTCTTCCAAAATCACAGCGATCTTAAAATCACAGCCAACCCAAATCACAACCAACCCTAAAATCAAAGCAAGACCCCCACATGCCCCCTTTTCTCCCTTCCTCCTTCCCTTTTTATACCCTCCTCCTCTTTTCCACTTCAACCACCTCTCATTAATGTCATTAACTTCTTTTCCATCCGTATAGTTGACTTCTCTTCTCCCAAGTAAATCTGAGAGTACATTTGGAAATGTGATATGAATATAAAATTGGGAAATTAATGGGAGAGGACCATGTCTTCTCTCCAAGTAAATGTGAGAGTACATTTGGGATTGTGAAATGTAATTAAATGGAGAGGACCATGTCTTCTCGCAAGTAAATGTGAGAGTACATTTGGGAATGTGAGATGTAATTAAATGAAGAGGACCATGTTTTCTTCCTAGTAAATGTGAGAGTACATTTGGGATTGTGAGATGTAATTAAATAGAGAGGACCATGTCTTCTCTTAAGTAAATGTAAGAGTACATTTGGGAATGTGAGATGAATATATATATAATTTGAAATAATGGAAGGAGACCATACTCTACCTAAGTTTCAATTTGAAAAGGCAAGTTGGGAATAAAATAGAAATAATGAATTTTATATTAGTAAATAAATTTATAGTTTCCAATAATGAAGGTATTCACCAAATATTTCTCAATATTTTCAGGTAATGTAAACATTAATAAAATTTGCATGATAAGATTTAAGTGGGGCATTACAGAAGATAGTTAGGCTTTGTACAAGTGAAAACATGGTTTTCCCCCTTACTCTAAGCATTAATTCATTTTCTCCTAAACCTAGCCCTAAAGACTTCATCACCCAAGTAAGGATAGGCACTTGCATCTTTAGTGCTGGTCAAATACTTCAAAAACTCCAATAATTTCCTTTCCTTTTATTTTCTAAGTCCTTCAAGGCAAGCTGCTAAGTCTATTTTGTAGCGCTGAATTTAATTAGGGCATCCTTGGATGAATGTTGGAGCTAAATAGACTTAGGTTTAAACTTGTTAAACCATCTCACTCAAAATCTAGCCTTTTGCATGGTTAAATCTGCCCTAGAAGGGTTGACTCATCCTCTCTAAGTAATTTTTGCTTTAGAAAAACCCTAACCCTAGCTAGGGCTTAAACTTATGGCTTAATTTGAGGGGTTTCTTTCTCCTTTGTTGAATTTATCATTTGTAAACCCTTTCTTTGGTGCTTGTATGCCTAAAAATTCCTTTGTTGCTACACATCTTGAAACCTTCGGTCACCCATGCCTTTTTTCCAGGCTTGGTGTATGATACGCTATTCCTTTACAAAAATAATTGTCTTTGTCCATTGAAGAGTGTCTTTGCTTAGCTTATATTTACATCATCTTGATCCATATAACCTAGAATACCTTTTAGGTGATCACTTGGAAGCCTCTCTTGTAGTTCAATTCCACTAAAGAGCAGCAGGAAGATTGCTGAGGGTACAATGGCAATTTCCCTCATTGTTGCAACAAGGCTTGGCCTTTGCCTTGTGAGGCCTCTCACAAGGCTTGCTAGATTTTGAGGCAATAGGGCCAACCTGATATAAGTTTTCACTTAAGCCAACTTAAACTGTGAACAGAGTTGGTCTACATTGCTGGTAGGATTTGATCAATAAAATGGAAACAAGTGTTGCCAAATTGGACGACATGGGATATTTCATAGGAGACATGCTATCTTGATCAATTGGGAGGATTGATTGCACATTGCAAGCCTTGCCTTGTGAGGCCTCTCACAAGGCTTGCTAGATTTTGAGGCAATAGGGCCAACCTGATATAAGTTTTCACTTAAGCCAACTTAAACTGTGAACAGAGTTGGTCTACATTGCTGGTAGGATTTGATCAATAAAATGGAAACAAGTGTTGCCAAATTGGACGACATGGGATATTTCATAGGAGACATGCTATCTTGATCAATTGGGAGGATTGATTGCACATTGCAACAACCCATTCGGATGATCCTTTGGATGCTTTGAAGATCCTTTTGTAGGTTGATGTGTCCACTTTGAAGCCCCCACATTTGTTTTGTAGGAGGGCTTGGAAATTACGTACAAAATTCGTGGAGGAGAATTGTCACCCTGAAGGCCCCCTTACCCACTTGGAAAACGACAATTGGAGCCCTTATGCCAACATATGAAGGAGCCTAGAGGATGGTTGATGACAGATTTGAAGTTTGCTTGAAGAAGGCATGTGAGTGAAGAGCCTTTGGAGGCTGGATGCTGCAGCAAAGCCCCTGCCTATCCCCTCATTTATGGAGATGGATCAATTTTGTGGGTTCATGCCCATGTTGCAAACATCGACATTGGGATAAAATTGACAAGCGTTTGAAAAACCAAAATATCGTAAAAATCAGGAAAATATCGTTAAAAATCAGCAAATGACAAAATTAAGATACCACCAAAATATCATTAAAAATCGACAAACATCGGCTAGACCAAAAAATCACGATTTTGGGATTTTATCACGATAAAATCAGGATGTTTGTAACACTGGTTCATGCCCCGTAGATTTTTTACATGTGGCTTTAAAAGTCCCATTTTGTATTATTTTAGGTTAATTAATTGTTGAAGAGGGACTTTTGCTCCTCCATAGGCTAGATTAGGGGCTCTTAGCTTTAAAAATTAATATTTTATTGTGAAGGAAGTTGAGCACCTCTATAAATAAAGGTGCACTTCCTCTCATTTTCTCATGGTTGGATTTGGGTAGAAATTCCTTAGCAAGTCTGAAATTTCCGTGATTTTTGTCTTCTATAATTTGGCTATGAGTGAATGAGTAGAGTGACTTTCTTGGGGTCTTTCTTGATGTGGATTTGATTTTCTAATAATATTAGGAATTGATCTCTTTTTAATAATATTATTAGAAGATGAAATGTTAGTATTATTATTAGAAGCAGAAATATTAACATCAGGACTATGGCTATTAAGAATATTATTATTAGGACTATTCCTATTAGGCTATTATTTATATTATAAGTGATATTATTATATTATATATATCATTGTAATTGATATTATAGTTGGAGGGAAAATATTATATTTACATCCATATTTCAATTAGTCTCTTTTCTTTTATCTAACAAACCCCTCCCCCTCCCCCTCACCCCCAATTTTTCTCTTTTTTTTGACCGTTTTATTCAATAAAATTTTAATAATCCTTTTTTATTATTTTCCTCTTTTTAGCCGTTTTGACTGGTTTATTCAATTAATTTTTAATCCTTTGGATCATTTTTTAATGCAATTAATAATTTAATAATTCTTTGATTCTTGACCGTTTATTTTATTAGTTAATTTTTTTTTGAACGTTACTCTTATGCCTTACCAATTTCTGTTTAAGGTCAGATCATTATTCACTCTCATCATCTGTTTGCTTTCTAGTCCCTGATGATGGGTGGAGTGTCCACTCGAAAAGTCAGACAAGGTAAACATTTACACAGTTTTTTCCAAAAGTTCTCTGACAATATGATCAACTGTGGAAATCTCCACTCTCAAATTGCATGAAATAGCCTTAGTCCTCCAGGGAGCACACGGGGATCAAATTGTGGGCATGTTTTCTTGGCTTCCACTTGTTGTAAAGAATCTTTCCATTCAAAGTCTCAAACAGGGAACTATATTATAATAATGCCATCACTAAGGTTTCATAATTCATTAGATTGTTCATTCAATGAACTTGTAGTTGACCATCTTTGAATTTTCATATACATTTCAATTTGACTTTAATTTAAGATAAATCTTAATGTCTAATAGTGGCTAAATCTGGCCATTGGGACTGTAAGAAATACAAGGATTAATCGGTAGAGTGTACATTAGCACCTAATAAATCCCTGATTAAGAGTAGTACTGGTAAAATTTAAAAAATATTTAATAAAATAAGCTGCCCAAAAAACACAATGAAGCAAAGGATAACCTGAATGGGTAAAAGGGGTCAAAGAATTATGGCCTAAGAGATGACTGTAGAAATGTATTAGATAGATGGGAGAGAAAAATCATCGGTATGCCCTAAGAGATGGCCATGGAAATGTTGGCAGTCCCTTTTGCAGCTGCCCAGACATACGTGTGCATCATTCAAGGATCAAGAGATGTCTTTTTGTTCATATGATGTTTTTATCTTCATGTTCATGTTGGTACTTAATCTATACCCAACGCCTGCTACATGGGGGCTGCCTTCTGGGGTGTTGCCATGTGTTATATGCTAGTAATTATTGGTGGCTTCCCCTGTAAGTGAACTAACAAGGATGGTTTCCAATGATAGCCAACTGACAAATAAGATTCCAAGTGTAGCCAAATAGAGATTAAGGTATGAGCTTTCCTTGTTATTCCTCAGATTGTCTTTCCATTCTGTGCTATAACAATCTCCATGCTGATCTTTTCATCCAAGAGCATTTGCAAGCCTTAGGAGCAGGTCTCCAAGCTTGCATTATTTATAGTTAAAATGCCAACTAAGATAAATTTTCCATGCATTGTCATATGGAAGAATAGGACTTTCAAAGACGAACTGAAAACATTTAAAGTATCTGAAATCTAAATTTGTTTAAATTTTTTTCATTGTATTTCTTATTCATGCCTAACAATTCGTGGAGTGTTGGTTGTCATGACACTATGAAAATTTTGTTTACCATTTACTCTTTAAGATTGACTTTCTGAACAGCGCAACTTCTTATTTAACTTAGCAAAAATAGCAGCTTTTATTATTTTCTTCTTGTTTTATATCAGTAACAGTTATTTTTGTTGACTAAAATCCAGACTCGGAACAATGCAACTTCCAATTTACTTTATTATATATTTGTTCCAGTTGCTTTAGTTTGTTTTCTTCCTCCTACTTTGCAGCAATGCATGAAACTATAACACCTTCTGTGGATCTCTAATTGTACAACGGTTGATGAGATGGATTACATTGAGTTGAATCACTTAGTGACTTGATTTTTCCAAGTGGAGCAATGAACCAATGTAATTAACTTACTCGAATAAATGGACACCTGTAATGGATAATAGATACTTTATCTACCTATAGTTATGTTGATACTGAATTCTCAAAGCTTGCAGATGGAGCATCTTTGCCAACAGGGAACTTGGAGTATGGAAAGAAATTAGCGAAAGTAGATGGCAGTAAAATGTAAAGATAAGTGAAGCATGCCAGGAAACACAAGGCTATGCTATTTATTGTAAATAGAATAAAACACTAGAAATATGGATGATAGGCAGGAGCGTTTCCTAACTTAAGTTTGAAACAGACAGGGACCATTGTGATAAGAACAAATCCCAGCAGAGAAATCTATCCTACTTGGAAAATCAGCAGTTAACATCGGGAATGGTTGGCCAGGAAGATCCACAAGGAACTGGAAAGATGGAGCACTTGAGGAAGATGGTTTTCATGCCTATCCTTGAAGAAGATGTTTATCGCTTTGATTATGATGGAGATGCAAGAAAATATGCATTTCCAAGTTTATCATTTGTAGATCCTAAGGCTAGAGATTCTCTCCTTCAAGTTTCTATGCACAAGGTGCCGGAGTACATTCCATTTTGTGAATGTCTGCAAGGACAACAAGTTGTTACCATTGAGGTTTGAGACCATCTCCTAATCTGTGAAATTGTTCACATAATTACAAAGAGGCTTCTTATAAACAAGATAGAATGTGTTTGGTTGTACCGAATGCCAATTTTGCTGATGTTTTTGAATCCTTTTTGGGCAGCTGTACCCTTCCAATTTAAGCTAATATATCTCTATCTGACATATTAATGATGTAGCTTCCTCATGGTTCTTCCTTTTATGGTTCTGGAGAGGTTAGTGGTTCCCTGGAGCGAACAGGCAAGCGGGTGAGTAGCTTAAATGGAAGTAATTGATTTATCTGTACTTTTTTTGGTTCTAGCTGAGATTGCTTTGAACAATATCCGTAACAAACCATTGCATTAGCAGCATTTTTTAGATTTTCTGTGCGTGGAATTTTGATGCATTATTCAAATTCACATGATTATGTTTATTGCTAATATTGTTTTTGACGAGGACATTAGGCAAGCTGTCAATATTTTGTCTATCTTATGTGATTGGAATTGATAGGGATGAACTTTATGTTTTGAACCCTAGTGTTATACATCATGTGTTTAGCTCTAGTTAGCCTGTGAACTTTAGGAGCACCTTAGGATATGGTTTCAAGAGATTTATATTATTCACCCTGATGTCCTCATTTTACCAGCTCTTGCTATTGTTGGTTGTTGTAATATTGCTGCCTCCTTTCTATTCTGATTCTGTCACTGTTATGAATGTGTTCTAAATACAATTTGTGGATATAGTGTGCGTATGGCAAATTCATAGCTTAAGATTATCTTTTTCTTGTATCGTGAATGATTACAGGTATTTACATGGAACACTGATGCTTGGGGTTATGGTCATAGCACTACATCTCTTTATCAGTCTCATCCCTGGGTGTTAGCCATTCTGCCAAATGGGCAAGCCTATGGGGTTCTTGCTGACACTACAAAGCGGTGTGAGGTGGATATGATACTAAATAGATTCATCAATAGTCATTCTTTCATTCTTTACAGGGGCTATTAGGAGTGACCAATATTTACTTAAACAAAAGAGTAAAATAATTAATAAACTGCAAAATTTTCAGGCTGCAATCATAGGGATGTTAACTTTAGCTAATGCATTTTCTTTCTTGTGGATCAGATAGATTTGCGAAGAGACTCAACCATCAAGTTTTTGGCTTCAGAAGTCTATCCACTTATCACATTTGGCCCGTTTCCATCCCCAACTTTGGTTCTAAGATCTTTGTCACATGCTATTGGTACTTGATATCAATCTTTATATCTTGATATTCAGCACATAAATGAGACAATATTGCACGATATCTTTTAGATTAATGCTAAAGCTTTTTGGTCTCGATTGAATCAAAGCTTCACATCTTTATCTAGAGTTGCTAAAGATATAGATTTCTGTGATTTTTGTATTTTTTGGTCATAGCTAAACAGGTTTTTATGTAGATTGGAATGTGCTTTGTTTCGCACAATCACTAAACACATAAGACTAAAGCCCTTAAAGCTTCTATGAAATCTTTATGTACCTTTTTATTGGAAAATGTCTGATTTTTCCATTACTAAACAATAAAAATATACATCAACATTGAACAATGATACATTGTGGAGTCTAGAAGCAGTCACAGAGGTTTGCCCCCCCTACAAAACCCAGGTGGGCAATCAAATTTTCTTTAGCTCTATCTCAAGAGACTCCACATCCTTCCTAAAAATTTCCATCTTAGCTGAGATCTACATAGTTAACTCTAAACTAAAAGTTGTCAGTTCTCCTGAATGGAATGTATTATTCACCTCATGACAGGTTGCTCAATGTTACTGCAGATGCTGCATGAGGATCGGTACCATATTCAAAAACCTTTTTCATTAGGCTGTGTTATGGAGGATTTTGGCTTGATAGCAATTTGTTCCAACTTTTGATGATGTCCATTTCATCATGGAGCATCATCTTTTGAGGCATCACCACATATTGGGAGGACATCTCACATTTCCCTAGGCACAATTACATATCTGGAGGCATGCCAATGGTCAAGGATATAGAGCTAGATGAGTGCCTTGCATTCTTTGCTCCCAAATGATGTGGCATTGCTATATTACATGGGTTGAGAGTCTTGGTTAGCCACACCCATGCTTATTTTAGAGGAGTGCTTGGCCTATTGGTGGTCAATTTGAGACTTTGTTGCATCCGCACATGCCATAGCATGCATTTTGAGAGGAATGATCATCAACTAAGTGGCTCCAAGGGTGGCTTGGCATGTGGTTTGAGGGTTTCACCAATATTTTGAGAAGTGCTTCACTCTTGTGGCACAATTCCATATAGCACTCCATATTGGGGCCTTCATTGGAGGAATCTAGGTGAACTTCTTGAGGAGCTTTCCACTTTGATTGCACATTTACTTTGAACTCTCCATTTTCATTGACTTTCATGTTGCAAGAAATGGCCCCCAACATGGTATACTAATACTAAAAATGCTGAAACGTGGCCGATACATCTTTGAACACTTGTATGCCTTCCCCTGATTTGGAAATGCCACCGAAACACTGCCGACATGTTTTGGAGGCATCTTGGCCCAAATCTTCCATGTTGAGAAATCTAGGGCATAGCAATTAGGAGATTTCTCTTCTAATGATAACTGCTTGTGAATGCTTTTTACTTCTTTAGATTAGGATCTTTTCTTTACTTAGATTATTATAGTGTTCTTCTTCATCAAACACCTACCAATGCATAAACAATAAAGAGACAAGAGACACAGAATGTAGGCGATCATCTAGGGCCAAAACCTCTCCAACTCGAGAGAAAAACCCAAATGAATTCTTCTTCTTATAGAGACTTCAATTGACAAATACCAAGACCAAGACCCTTGACCAAGATTCCTCCAAGGCCAAGCCAACTTTTATCCTTAAGTTAGGGCAACTTCTTGTGAAAATTCAGTGATCCTGAATCCTACTGCAACAACTGATAATATTTCTCCTATTTGTTAAATTACTTAAACAAATTATTTGTAGTTTTCTATGGCAAATAATGAAATACATACACTGCAGCCTTCACAAATAATATTCTACGGAAAGTAAATTCAAGGAAAATGTTAGCACTATATAATCACAATGACATATTTATTTTGGACAATTGTCCCTAGAAAAACCCAATGTGGGAAAACCAGTGCAGCAGATGAGGGTTTCTTTTATTAATCTTCAGCAATAATTTCTGTACAAGATACGGGTAGCCAAAATAGAGGAAGAATCTCTGAGAGAAATTTGCTGATGAATTTCTCACACTCCACAACATTTTTCTGATCCTGAAGAGGACCTCCTGCCCTTTCGCTGGGCCTGCGTCACCACCTGCGCAGTGACTGCGTAGTGCCTGCGCCACTCCTTTGCGCTGATGAACTGCGTCCCTCCTTTGTGCTGACCCTTCCAGATTTGTCCTGCACTCTCAAACTATGTTGATGCCCTCTCTCTCCCACCTGCAACTCACTGTTTGACTCGATTTTCTCTTGCCGAACTTCAGCCACGGAGAAAATCGATCTGCTTGAGAAACTGAGTATCTGCCCTGGTGTCTTCTTCATCAACCCATTGATTTCTTCTTATAATCTTCTGTTGGAGTACCAATGGTCAAGATTAACTAGAAATCGATCCATGTCTTCTTCTAGAAGATTCTTACGATGACTTGATTAATACCTTTTAATTAACCAGATTTCCGAAGTTTAGACTTAGGAACCATTAAAAAAATTTAATTATTTTAACTAGGTTGTCTCTAGGTGGAATTTCCAGAAACGATTTTTGGGTTTTGGAGAATACATGTATCCTAGCCTCTCCACAAAATTTCATAGCTAGAACACATCCGATGCTACAAAAATCAACACTCCCTCTTAGCGAGGAATGTGTTCTAGTGCTGCAACCCACTAAAGCAACATCCTGTCTTTGCACCATCTCCTGTCACGCTGCTGATGTTTGGATGTTGTTGCCCAACAAGTACTGCATAACTCTGATATGTGTTGCATCTGTGCTGCTGTTGACCCTGTTGAACTGCTGTCAACTACTACATCTGCACTACAACTCCCTCTCAACTGTTGTTGCTGAGAATATATTGAAACAGATTCTCCACCATACCCATCTGTTCTCTGAACTGGATGAAATTAGCTCTCCCTAGAGCTTTTGTGAGTATGTTTGCTACTTGATTGCTTGTGGGGACATACTGTAACTGGACTGCACCACGTTGAACACAATCTCTGATGAAATGACATATGATATCAATGTGCTTCAACCTATCATGAAATAATGGATTCTTAGAGAGATCTATGCAACTCTAATTATCACTGTAAACACTGGTGTCTCCCATTTTCTTCCTGAACAAACTCACCAATGATTTCCGAAGCCATATGGCTTTGCACGTAGCCGTGCTGGTCGCCATATATTCTGCTTTTGCTGAGCTCAGTGCTACTAACTTCTGCTTCCTGCTGCACCAAGAGATCATCCTTGATCCAACGCTGAAGCAATACCTGGAGGTACTTTTCCTGTCCACTGAACTACCTGCCCAATCTACATATGTGAATCCCCTCAACTTGACTGTCATCTCCTCGAGTATTTTTCAACTTGTGTCCGACTGTTCCACCATATATCTGAGAATGTGCCTAGATGCTGCCCAATGTACCCTTTTTGGTTCCACCATGAACTGACTAAGGGTATTGACGAAAAAACAAATGTCTGGCCTGGTGTTGACCAGATACATGAGTGACCCAATTAGCTGTTTGTACAAGGTGGGGTCAACTTCCTTGCCCCCTGAGGCATCTATCTTTTTCTAGTTGGTAATCATGTGTGTTGCCATGGGTCTTCAATCCTGCATTCTGAATCTCTTTAGAATTTCTGTAGCATATCTCCCTTTGCCCAAGGAAGATTTCCCCATTCTTCTACTATACTTCCAACCCCAAAAAATAGTGCATCAACCCCATATCCTTCATGTCGAATTCCGCTGCAAGGTTCCTTTTGCAGTCCTTTATGAACCTCGATGAGCTTGTCAAAAACAGATCATCTACATAGAAAACTAGAATGAGAGGCTCTTTCTCCACCATTAGATAGTAGAGATTGGGGTCTGCATCACTCTTGATGAATCCCAACTGCTGCAAGTAATCGTCATTCTGACGGTACCATGCCCTGGGTGCCTTCTTGAGCCCATACAGGGATTTCTTCAATCTGCATACATGAGTGCGCTTCTCATGAGTTTCGAAGTCTTCAGGTTGCTCTATGTACACCTCTTCTTCTATCACCCCGTTCAAGAAAGCTGTCTTGAGGTCCATCTAGTGAATTTCCCATCCCATCTGTGCTGCTAGGGATATGACGGATCTGATAGAGGTATATCTGGCAACTGGGGCGAAGGTCTCCTCATACTCTATTCCTTCTTTCTGTGCATACCCCTTTGCCACGAATCTAGCCTTATACTTCTCTACACTGCCATCTGCAGCGTACTTGATCTTGTAGATCCATCTGGAACCCCCAACTGATCTATTTTCTGGTTTAGGCACCACCTCCCAAACATCATTTGTCATGATAGAATCGTACTCTTCTACCATAGCATCCACCCACACCTAATGTTGTGCGGCTTCTTGAAAACTGGAGGGTTCTGCAACCTGAGCCACTAAGGCCTGGTATTTGTCAGGCTGCCTGCATTGCCTCTTGTCGGTTCTAGGAGCTCTGACAAACTCTTTTGCGTCCTTCAAGTTCTAACGCACTTCCCTACTGGTCTTACCACTGGTGGTGGGAGGTTCAATCTGTTCCTCCACTTGTTCCTACTGCTCTATCTTTTGAGAACTTTCTGGATCTCCTGCTATTGAGGAGATGCTGGTACTAGTCACTGTACTCGAATTCTGTGATTGCCCCCTTGCTTGTTCTACCTGCGGTCCCTACTGCTGCTGGACTAGTGGAACATATGATCACTGATCTCCTGCAGGCATCTCTTGAGATCCTCTGAAAGCTCTGTCTTCCATGAACTTTACATCTCGCCTCATTACAATCTTCTTGCTGCCAGGAACGTAAATTCTGTATGCCTTTGAGGTCTGATCCAATTTATTGCGTTTCTCATCTAGAATGTGACAATAGGCCACACTCTTGAATATCCTCAAATGACTTACCTCAAGTTTCTTCCCGGTGAAGACTCCCTTTGGCGTTTTCTTCCCCAAAGCTCTTTGAGGTGTCCTGTTTTGAATGTACATTGCTGTGTTGCATGCTTTTGCCCATAGAAATCTAGGCAAATCTTGATCATACAACATGGTCTTTGCTGCCCCGACTATAATTTTGTTCTTTCGTTCCGCTACTCCATTCTGGTGTGGATTGTAGGGAGCTGTCCACTCTCTTTTGATACCTTACTTTGTGCAGAAATCTGTGAAGTCTTTATCCGTGTATTCTCCACCATTATTTGAACGTAGTACCTTGATCTTTTTTCCTATCATGTTTTCTATGAGAGCCTTGAACCCTCGAAACCAATCAAAAACTTCATCCTTGGTCTTTAAGAAGTAGATCCAGGTTTTTCTAGAATGGTCATCAATAAAGGTGACGAAATACTTGCCACCGCTAAGAGATCTGGCGGACATAGGGCCGTAGATATTTGAGTGCATCAATCCCAACACGCTATTGGCTCTACTGTCACTTCTGGGAAACGCTGCTTTTGCGTACTTCCCAAATACACATCCTTGACATAGATCATCGTGCTCGGTGCCAAGAGCTAGAACTCCTGTTATAGTCTCTCTGAGCATCCTAAGTGCTCCATGGTGCAAGTGTCCCATCCTCCTGTGCCATAGTTCGTTCAACTCCTTCCTACTGTTGTTATCACTGCCTATCAATGCCATTGGAGAATCGATCTGCAATCTATATAGCCTGTTGCTTCGAGCTCCAATTTGTTTCACCTTCTTCCACGTGGGATGCTTGGCATATACTTTCCTTCCTACAAAGTATACATCGTACCCCTGTAACCAGGACATTGAAATTAAGTTGATACCCAATCTTGGCACATGCAATACATTTGTGGTGCTAGTGCTAGTTCCTGCTTCTGTCTGAAAATCTATGGTGCCTCTCCCTACTAGAGTACACTTAGTTCTGTTGCCCATAGTGATCTGGAAGTCCATTTGCTTCTCTTGATAGCTCGAGAAATATTCCCTTACTCTAGTCATGTGAGCTGAAGCTCCATTATCAAGATACCAGACACCAGCTGATGCCGATCTTGACAGGCACACAAACTCATCTTCCAATCTGGAAGATAATTCTGAGGCTTCTTGACTATCCATAATTTCCTGTGCTATTTTCCTTCCCAACACTGAATTCGCAGCTGCACAAATACACGTCCTGCTCTGTGTGGAAACGGTTGTGATGCTCCCTTTGCCTCTGATAAATCTCGATCCAGAAAATTTTATTCTTTGTCGGCTTACTCTTGGAATTCGTGATTTGAAGATTCTATAAGAAGAGAAGAATTTCTTGTGGTTTTTCCTCTCTAGGAGAGGTTTTGTGTTAGTTTTTGTAGCATCAAAGGTTTTCTAGTCTCGAAACTATGTGGAGAGGCTAAAACACATGAGATGTCCAAAACCCAGAAATCGTTTCTGGAAATTCCACCTAGAGATGGTTCAATTAGATTATTAGCTGATTTTTAAATATTTACTAAGTCTAAATTTAGGGAATATGGTTAATTAACCAGAATTAATAGAGATAAGGTGAGAATTCTCTAGAAACTCACACGGATCAACAAAGAATTAATCTGGGACCTTGATTAAGTCCTGATCTTGGCTGTTGGTGCTCCAACAGAGGATTATAAGAAGAAGTCGATGGGTAGATGGAGAACACACACTTTAGACACTTGTAGAATTCAATTTTCTAGAGAGAAACATTCAGTTGCTGGAAGAGTTCGAGCTTCAGGAGGGAAGCAAAGACAGTGAGGGGCAGGGACAATGAAGCCAAAGGAAGTTTCCCAGATCCGGAGAGGCAACAACAATTGGCCAAGTTATTCCCAGTGAAGCAACGTAGAGGACTATGTTGTTGCTTCATAAGAGCAATTCGATTTCGCTGGAGGAAAAATTGATTCAGCTTCTAGAGGCCTGGAAAGTCTTCCAAAAGGCCGAATAATCATTTTCCTCAACAGAGATAGGCAAAACGACTTGATCAGAGGCAGTTTTGGGCTAGACGTCAAAGGATCTCCGCAAGCATTGTGCAGAGGCCTACGTAGAGGGTCTAGGAGGACAAGTTTCTAAAGTTGAGTTGTGTCGGGATTGCTTGTGGAGGAAGGGAAATTCCCTTAGATAATATTGGCCAGATTTTCTTGCTATTTTCGATTGCCAGTTGGGCATACATAGATTGTACTCAGAATTTCACTGCTGCATAATAATAAAAACCCTTAACTATTGCACCGGGTTTCCCCAAGTTGGGTTTTTCTGGGGACATTTGTCCAAAAATAACTGTCATATTTTATGTGTTTGTGCTAGTATTTTGTCAGTTTCCAATGTATTTTTCATCCACAGTTTATTGGTGAAAATCGTAGTGTGAATTATTTGATATTTGTCGTAGCCTATAAATTTTTAAATAAATTAACAACGAGGAAAATAATTTCCAGTTGCTGTGGTAAATGAATTTTTCACATTTTGGCCCTCACTAACATCCTACATATTGTATCCATTTGTTCTATTGATCTTCATGTTTTGGTAGTTGTTTGATGATAAGAACACCATAATAATCAAGAGAAGAAAAAGCTAATTGTAAATACTACAAATTGAAGTAAAGAACATCAAAAGTAGTTATCAAGTTAAGAGAAACTGCCCATAATTTAGCTGCCCTAGATTTCTCAACACCTGCAGCCCAGAAACCCTAGAATTTCACTTGTGTGAGAGAGATAGAGCCCAAAATAAGAAATTTTCATCCTTCTTTCTTCTCCCAGACCTTCACTCTCTTTTTCTGCTTCTCCCAACTACAGATCAAACTTCGCCTTGTGATACCAAACTTGTGGAGTGAGTGAGTGCCAAATGCGGTCAAACTTTTCCTTTATATAGCCTTCTCAAGGGGTCAAATTCCCTTCTTTAGGCCGGCTTGATGTTTCCAGGGCCGACTTGTACTTTAGGAGTTTCCAACACTTTCTAGACTCAAAAATAATTCTTTTTACTATTACATTTTGCCCGTAAGGGTCTTATAAACATGATGTTGACTCCTTTGACTCATGACAATAAATCCTAAGACCTAAGAAACCATAGAAGCACGAAGAACATGCTTTTACCTAAAAGACCATCAATAATGAGCATGGAACCCATGCTTTAATAATAATAATTTTTTCTTTTCTTTTCTTGTTTGTTACATAGGATACATATTGAAATGAGTACAACAATTATGAAGATCGAAACTAGTTACATTTCTCAACCCTCCCTCTTAACGAAGTAGGTATTCATAATTGTACAACCAGTACAACATCATATCTCAAACTGAAGAGTTCTCACAAGAATAGTCGGATTGATAAGCCATACTATAAACATCATCATTATGACTAGCACTCTCCCTGAGGCCTAACTAGACACGCTCTACATTAATCAAGAGCAACAAGTTGGGAGGCTTTATGTGTGATACCACACTACCTCGACAAGTTACATACCCCATCTAGATGTCCACAAGGTATGTCCTTTTAGGACTATTCTTATCTTGGATCTCCATGCTTGAGTTCTCAAAGAATATCGGTCCTCTTCGACCACTCTTCTCTTGAATGCATGTCCCATTCTCAAAGAGTGTCAGTATCTTTCCTTTCTTCAATGCTATATCCTCATCCCTGAAGAGGAGAATGCACATGTGATGTCTGACATGACTCCCTCTCAAAACGAGAGGACATCCCTATTCTCCTTTAATCTTGAGAATAGAACCTTTCTCCTATTCAAGGAGGCTCCTTTGCTCCCTCTAAAAAACAGAGGAGATTGCGGACTTCCTTTCAGACTTGGAAGTCAACACCTTATACTTGTTTTCATCAAAGTATCAACTACCATTTTCCATAGCTGCCTGGCTCCCTCTTTCCTTTGCATTTCTTGCATTGAGCTTGCTTTCTTTCGAGGTATCATGGAGCCATCTTCATTCTTGTGATAGGATTGAGATCATCTTTCCTTGTTGTTCATTTTCATCTTTAGCATGAAGGCATTGCATTGAGCCTTCCCAAACTTCAAGCTAATCATAGCTTCCTTCATGAAAGTGATCTCCTTTGACCTTTAGGTTATCTTCTCCCACAGTTACCTTCCAAGATGAACATATCTTGACTTCATAGCTGCCAGTTCCCAGATATTGAGCCTTCCTCAATACTCTTTATCGATTCAGTTGAACTTGCCTCAACTGTCATCGTGCGTTCTTGCAACATCCTTCTAGGTAGCAAAATAATATGTTAACCAAATAACCAAACCATAAACAAATTAGACTTACCTCACCATGATGACCTTCTCGTTCCATCAACATCCTCTTCGACCATCTCCACTTGATACTTCCTTCATGCATCAGAGTGCCCAATGATTGAGTTGGATTACCAAGTTAGAAATTTTCTTCTAGAGATTATATTGGATGTTAATCATTATTTTACATATTCTAGAGAAAGTTTCAATCTTTTATACATCTTTAAGTAAGTCAAGTCCTATTCTTTGCAAGCATCATATATCCATATACTTGAGAATATTTTTATGACCAACTTTCTTCAAGATTCGATAAATGTGAATCTTATGCAAAGTTTATTTTCAACATGCATTCTTATGCTTTCATCCAATCATCTAGCTATATGCCCTAAAGTGACCCTACAACTTGACCCATTACATTCCTTCATCCCTTTACCAATATTGTTTCCACATTCAATGGAATGCATACTATCCTTGTTATAGTGCTTCTCCTAAGAACCTTCCAAGATGATGGTTCTTCTAGGATCGTGATGATCCACTTAACCAAGATGACAACCTCTAACATAATGTTAGATAACATCTGGATGAACAATATGCAAAATGGTCTAACATTCTATCCTAGATGATCTCTACAAAGCAACTTAATCATGTAAATTCCAAATATGCTACTATCATATGCTTCTTTCCTATGATGCTTATGCAAAACATATCATCCTAAAAGAAAGATTAATCTTCATAAAGAACATGACAATCAATGAACCTTCTTTTAGTGGTAAAGATCCTTCGCTTCTTCCTTCATTGCCTTCTTCTTAGGTTCTCCCATTGCTTCGGCTACATGAGCTTCACTCCTTTCTCTTCTCTTGTTGTTTTGTTGGTTTGGACAATCCCTTTTACAGTGTCCAAACTCATTGCACTTGAACAATTGAACCTTGGATATGTCTTTCTTCTTGGACTTACCAAACTTTCCCTTCTTCAGCTTCTTGACTCAGGCTAGAAAGGCTTGAGATTGCTCATATGATCCATTATCATCCTTTACTTTGATCCTTGATTCTTCCAATATGCATTGAGCCCACAACTCATCAAAGGGAGTTGAATGTTTCTTGGAGTGGGTGCTTGTAGCAAAGTTGCTCCATGCTGGTGGCAATGCATTCAATACACATATGGTTATTTCCAAATGAGTAATAGGTTCCCCAAGTCCTTGTAGATGGTCTCTTAGTTGAGAGATTCTCATGAGAAAGGATGCCACATCCTCATCCTTTGATTTCTTCATTCTATATAACTTATTTTGCAGAGACATCTTTTGTCTCGTTGTACTTACATAGTACAATTTCACTAGCTTGTCATACATAGCCTTAGAAGTCTTCAAGTTTGCAACATATGGAACAAGAGAATCCTTAATTGATTCAATTATGATCCTCTAAGCCCTTACTTTCCCTGTCTTGTACTTTGCTAGTTCTTGTGTCTTGTCTTTGCTTGGTTCAGTGATTTCCCCAGTAACATATTCCATTACTTCTTGTTATGTGAGTATCAAGTCAATTCTTTTCTTCCATGCTAGATAGTTTGACGCCTCAACAAGCTTATTGCTCTCCTTGCATAAAGAACCCATGTGACTTGTAGATTCAGACATGATGTAATAATATGATACTTGAGACCAAGATTCTCCTTGATGATGTCTTCAATATTCTTGATGCCTTCAAGATCTTTGAAGTGTCCTTGATAATAGCTTTCGAAGTCCCTTAATGCTTCCTTGAAAGATGCCTTCCAAATAGATTTGCATCCATAGAGAGATCAACACCCTTCTTGAAGTCCTTCTCTTGGATCTTCCTTTGACGCGTGCTTGATGTGGACTTGATCTCCTTTAATGTAGAAACCCTCCTTCCTTGAGTCTTTTCTCAAATGATTCTTCTTAACAATCAACTTTTTCTAGAATTGCCCCCTTTTTCCTTCTCCTTGACAAGTAACTAGTGTCCTTGCATGCTGCAGTTGCCTTCCTTGTTCACCTTAGCTCTAATACCATGTTGAAAAACGGAAAATGGCAATTATTAATCTTATTTTCCTTAACCTTTATATTTGTTTGTGAATCTTATTTATCTTCTTTATGTTCTTTAGTTAGATCTTTTCAACAAACAATATCAAGAACAATAACAACAATAGAAGACACAGATATTAGGCTCTTAGTCAGGGCAAAACCCCTCCAAGGGGAAAACCCATAAACTCTTCTCTTCTTAGAGTCTGCTTCAAATGAGATACAAAGACTCGAACCCTAAACCAAGTCCTTCTCCTAGTACCAAGTTAGCCCTTCTTCAAGTCCTTCCTTGAGTCTGCACCAAACTGCTACACACTACAACTTCGACCTGCCAGCTTCGATACTGCTACTCAGTGTGCAACTTCGACCTTGCAATTTCTGTATTGCAACTCCCAAGGAAACCCTAGATCAACCTCCTCTTGAGGCCTTCCTAGAGTGAGACAACTCTTCCTAAGGTCAATGAGGTCTAGACATAGTATCCTTCCTCCTAGCTACAAAATCCTGCACTTCGACCTACTGCAACTTGGTCTTGCAACTTTGGCCTCTTCTTGCAGCTTAGAAACCCTAGAATTTCACACGTGTGAGAGAGATAGTGCCCAAAACAAGATATTTTCATCCTCCTTTCTTCTCCTAGACCTTCACTCTCTTTTTTTGCTTCTCTCAGCTATGGATCGAAGTTTTTCTTGTGATATTGAACTTGTGGAGTGAGTGAGTGCCAAATGAGGTCAAACTGCTCCTTTATATAGTCTTCTCAAGGGGTTGAATTCCCTTCTTTAGGCCAAATTGATGTTTTTGAGGCTGACTTGTACTTTAGGAGTTTCCAGGACTTTCTAGACTTAAAAATATCTTTTTTTACAATTACATTTTGCTTGGGAGGGTCTTATAAACATGATGTTGACTTCTTTGACTCATGACAATAAATCCTAAGACTTAACAAACTCTAGAAGCACGAAGAACATGCTTTTACCTAGAAGACCATCAATAATGAACATGAAACCCATGCTTTAATAATAATAACTTTTTTCTTTTCTTTTCTTGTTTATTACATAGGATACATATTGAAATGAGTACAACAATTATGAAGACCGAAACTAGTTAAATTTCTCAACACTCACAAAGCTAACCCTTCCATTGCTAGCAATAAGATATCATTAGATGTGGACTTGAAAAGTGTTCTCTCCAAGGTGAATGTGCCCATTCCACTCTTAGAGCTTGCCAAACTTGAAACCCAAAACTTGAGGTCAAGTCAAGAAAATCCTCAACTTAGATAAAGAAGTTGAGGACCGTCTTGTTATATTGCAAAATGTTAAAATTGGAAACTAGGGCCAAACTCCATGTGGATCACCTTATTTGTGATTACTGATATTTTTCCTAGATTCCTCTCATCGAGAGGTGTAGGATTGATCTAAAGATCATCCGATTCCGATAAGTATTTATGGAGATATGAATTTATTTTGATTATGGAAAAATTATCAAAGTCGGCCAGCAACTTATGTAGGCTCAGAAGCCCAATAGTCATGTCTATTCAACCTCAACGTTTTACATATAAATACAAGGAGCTCTTTTCCTCATTTGGACACTTCACTCTCACACACATCTCTCTCTCTCTCTTGCGCAGAAAGAGTCTCTCTCTCTCTCACATGTGTGGATGAAAAGGAAGTCATCCTAGGGCAAAAGGGATGCAAAAACAGGACAGCAAGCATCTTTGACCAGTGTTGACTAGCGTTGACCCTCCAAGGAGTGTGGATTAAGTGTGATTGCCTCTCCTAGGCAGGCCGCAATTTTTGGCACAAAATTCGAGGTGATCTGACCTCAGATTTGACCGGTATTGACTGCCCTAGTTTAGGGCTGCAGTCAACTTCAGAAATCTGCACTTTGACTGAACTTTTGGGGCTGTTCTAGGGTTGCTTCTTCAGGCTGTTCAAGGGCAAGTTGACTGGAAATTGACCAAGCATATTGGAGGTCAATTTTCACTCATTTGACTAAGTTTGACTTTGCTGATCTAGGGTTGCTGCTGCTGATATAAAATTTCAGAAATCAGATTTTGTACTATTTCTCTCTGCTGAACTATTGAAGATAAAAGAAGAATTGATCAAAGGGTTTCCCCATATTGGGGTTTGTCCCTGGCTAGCCACCACATCTTGTGTCTCTTGTCTTGGCTTGTTTTTTGTTGATCGTTTAATGTTCTATCTGCACTTTACTTTATGCACGTGATTGCTAATCTGTGGATAATATTAAAGAAAATAAGTAAACTGCTCTAAGCATAGAACATACCATAATTTAACACAAAACATGTATTATGACCATAGAAATGGAGGGCATGCACCTTTCTTGTTATCCCTAGTAATCAATAATCTTATATTGCACAACTGTATGCTTAACTCTGGTGCTTTTGCAAAGGTTATGCCTTTGAGAGTCATGAATCTATTGGAGGTGCAAATTACCAGGGCTTACAAGATTGTATGTGGATTTGTCTCAGAGTCCATACTTGTGCATGGTTTAATTAAGGATGTTAATGTCTCTTTGGCACGTAACAAAGATATATATATTATATATATATAATATATATATATATATATATATATGTTCCACGGAGTTTTCTGAGAAGGGGAAATGCGGAGAGTGAGGATATGCACAAAGGAGAGGTATATAAGAAACCACAAAAATTTAGGGACATTTCAGGGAAACAGGGGGACATTATAGTTATAAAAAATATAAATTATTAAAAATCTAATATATAAAATAAAAGATAAAATCCCAACAATATGTCAATAACTAAATTAGTAAATAGTAAATCCTAATAATTATGAAATGTACATCTAAATATGATCATCATTTCATATTAGACGATTATGAATCAAAATTATCATTTGATAGTTTTGCAATCATCAATTTAAATCTAAAAGTAAATTACTAAATTGAATCCATCATTTGACATTGTGCAATGTTCCATCTAAATTCATCATTTGGCAATGGGTATTAATATCATGCAAGGTACATCTAAATTAAATTCATCATTTAACAATTGAAATTAGGCAATGCACATCGAAAAGTAAATTCATCATATGACAATGAAATAATGTTGAAGTCTAAAATAGATAGAATACTAAACTAAAAGTAAACATAGAAAGCAATGAAATACTAGTAAATTTGTCGAAAAGTACTAAATAATAAATATTGAAAGAGTCAAGGACTCAGTCATCAGTATTTAGAGTCAAAAGCTCAAAACTAGAACAATGAAAAACATATAAAATAAATGAACATCATATTCAAATAACTGATATGCATCAAGGAGTGTGTTGATGCTCCAATGGGTGGACCTCTGCATCCATCTGTTGCATGAAGGCATCAGGACCATCAATGGGAATGTCACAATTTGAGTCTGAGTCACTCTCATGAGTAATCAATGGCACACCAACCAAACCATGTTGTATCTCATCCAATCCATCCTCCTCATCTATCTGTGTATCCTCCTCTGGATCCATATACCATCGTGTAGCTGGTCCCATCTGATAATCTAGTGTCCTTCTCTGTGCAAGAAATAGGTCGTTGTGCGTTGCACTAGTGAATTTTATTAACTTTTAATTGTTATTAGCGAAAAATTTTTGCAAGATGCTTAGGTGTCCCCCTTGCGCCCCCCCGCCTCTCCATAAGAGAGACGCATTTCGTCACCAAAAAAAATATCCCCTTGGAATTTCCCCAAGTTTCCCCAAAAAAGGGACGTGGGGAAACGTTTCCCCAGGAGTTTCCCCATCCTAGGAACATGGGGGAGTGAGGAAGCGTGCCCCCACCTTATGGGACACGTCCCTGTGGAACTCTGATATATACGTGGGGAAACGTTTCCCCATGAGTTTCCCCATCTCGAGAGTGTGGGGGAGTGAGGAAGCGTGCCCCCACCTTATGGGACACATCCCCGTGGAACACTGATATATCTATATTATATATATATATATATATATATATATATATATTCTAGGTGGGGGTGTGCTTCCTCATTCCCCCACGCTCCCGGGACGAGGAAACTCCTGGGGAAACGTTTCCCCACGTCCCCTTTTTTGGGGAAACTTGGGGAAATAGTGGTCGTAGATGTCCTTGATGCCTGGGGCATGCTCCTATCAAGAAAATGGTTAGCATTTATTGGTGGGAATTTGCAAATGGATGTTTCATGTGCTACAATGTCTACCACTGATGGAAAACCATTCATCCTATACCAAGAGCAACCCATGGCTAAGCATGTTGAAGATATTGATCCTTCCCCTTTCCCCATTCTTCCTGGAAAGATAGAAGGTAATCCGAATCCTTTAAACTTGCAAGTGGAATGTAAGCACTTTGGGCCTTAATCCTCGAAAGACCTAAGGTAGTCGAGGAAGTAAGAGAAGATCTGTGTCAAGCAAGCTCAATACCTTCCTCCAAAAGTCAAAGACAATGATACTAAAACAATAAAAAGAAACACTGGGTCTAGAAAGAAGGAAAATATTTCCAAGTTGGAGATCTAGTACTTGTAGATAATAATCCTCATCCTTATAAGGCCCATGGAAAAATAGGGGTTCACTACTTTTACACAACCAACCTTGATGGGGAGCTCTTGTTATCGCCTGTACAGGGCAAACGTCTCACCACTTTTAGTGGAATTTGATGCATTTATGAGTAGATAGTTGCATTGCGTTTTTGTGTCTTGCATTATTGTGTGTGTCCTTTTGATCTTGTTCATGCTGATGTGTATGCAATAGTTAGATATCAAGCTTTATTTTAGATAACATTTTCTTTTTCTTATCATTTTTATCCTATATTGCAAGGGGATGATCAATACCTTGCTCATTTGCTACAAGACGTTGATGTGAGTATATAGTATTGAAAAGTCTAGCGAGAGAAGTTCTTCTCTGACTCTTGGCTTAGCTAGAAAGATCGAGTTTGTCTTTCCTTTGACCATGGACGAGTTCGTGGGGATGATGAATTCATGTGTAGTGTTGGAGGACTAGTTATGTGGACCTTCTTCAATTTGACAATAGATCGAGGGGCAGTTATAAATTTAGAATAGGACAAGTGGAGCTTCACTCCTTGATTGAACGAAACACGAGCCGTAACTCCAAGTTATGATTGGAGAGAGAAGAACCAGTTTGATTCAGTTAACTTGTTAACCACAAGTTCTAAATTTGTGACCTGCCAATTTTAGCATGGATCGAATCAATAAAAGGAGGACGAAGGAACATGTATTCATTATTGTTTTGTGCACAAGGTTGTGAGACAAAGCAAGCCTCACGAGTTAGTGAGAGAGAGATCTCTTTGCTTGTGGTGTGCGTGGGCTTGAGGAGTAAGAATGCATAGGTTATTGAGCTTATTTTCACACAAATTTAGGAGTACGTCCTATCAATGTTATCAGAACCAAACCGGTGATCGAACTGAAAAACCTTATGGACCGAAAACCGTCAGAACTGGTAAAAAACCAGAAAAAATGTTGATTTTTGGTATCGTCGGATGTGCTCTAGCCTTGAAATTTTGAGGAGAGGCTAAGGCACATGAGATCTCCAAGACCTAGAAATCGTTTTGGAAAATTCCACCCGGATGAGGAGTTATTAAAATAATCAATATTTTTAATGGGTTCCTAAGTCTAAACTTAGGAAAATAAAAATATTAATGGGTATTAATAAAGATAAGGGTGAGAAGCTTCTAAGAGACGAGGATCAAGTCTATTTTAATCTTAACCGTTGATTAGGGACTTAATCTCGGCCGTTGATTCGTCAACAGGAAAAGTATAAGAGAAGACTTGAGGATCATTTGGAGAAATACCGACAGATACTCAGTATCTCAAGGAAAATCGATTGTCAAGTAGAAGAGATTGATTTCAGAGAGAGGGTTGCAGGGTGGAGGAAGAGGAGGGCATCGGCAACAGGTAGTGACTGAGGAGGAGGTGACGCAGGGACAATGGGAGACAATGCCGAGAGAGACCTAGTCCAGAGGAGAGACACAAAGTTTACGCAGGCTAATGCAGAGGGGTGCAGAGCTTACGCACGCTGACGCTGGGACACAAAGTGACGTAGGGTTGACGCAGAAGTGGGAGCAGGGTCTCCAAAGTGTCAGAAGGCCTCAAAGGGAAAGTCTCAGGTGTTTTCTTTCAGTTTCTCCGTAAAATCATTCCTTGTAAAAGCAATTGCTGCTGAAGATTAATAAAGCCCTCATTTGCTGCACTGGTTTTCCCACATTGGGTTTTTCCGGGGACAATTGTCCAAAAATAACTATGTTGATGTGATTGGTTCTTGTGCATGTATCTTTCTCTGGGTAATTGTGTGATAACTGCAGTAGAATTTATTTTAATATTTGCTGAAGGGATTTCGTAAATAACTTATTGTGAATAATAAGTAGGTGAAATAAATCAGTTGCTGCAGTAGTATAATTTTAGTTTAGAAATTTTCACATGGTATCAGAGCAGAGATCCAGCAAGAGGAAAGGAAAATCAATTATGGATCGAGAGCATGATGCATAGGCATCCACTCAAGGGGACTCGCGTAGATTTCCAGAAGAATGCACAAGGGACATAAGTTACGATTATTTTATGTTAGCTTCCAGATTGGAAGAAGAAGTCGCTTGCTTAGCAAGCTCTGCCTCCTCGGAAGTTTGGTATATAGACAGTGGATCTTCTTGGCATATGACAGGAATTCGAGAATGTTTTTCAGATTATCAGGAAGAAAGAATGAATTTTCAAATCACCATGGGAAATAAGGCAAAGTGTACTCCACTAGGAAGTGGTACTATAGTTTTTCAAACCGAAGCAGTGGAGTGCTTCGAGCAACCAATGTGTTGTATGTGCCAAGATTGGGGATGAACTTACTTTCCGTATCTCAACTTCAAAACAAGGGCTATGACGTTTTCTTCATGAAGGAGATAGTATATGTCAAACACCCTAGCTGGAAAAAGAAGGCCCAGATTGGAATCAGAAGTAACGGTTGTACAGGTTGCAACTAGAATCACCAATGGCACTGATAGGCAACAATGGAGACGAAGGTTTGAATGAACTATGACACAGGAGGATGGGACACTTACACCATGGGGCTCTGAGAATTATCAGGAAAACAGTATCAGGAGTTCCAGAACTAAGTATTGAACGAGATGATGTATGCAGAGGGTGCGCTCTGGGCAAGTATGCCAAAGCAACGTTTTCAAGAAGTAACAATAGGGCTAAGAGTGTGCTAGGATTGATACACTCAGACATCTGCGGATCGATGTCCACAAAAGCTCTTAGTGGTGCCGAATACTTCGTCACTTTCATTAATGACCATTCCAGGAAGACTTGGATCTACTTTCTGAAAACCAAGGATGAGGTTTTCGGTCGATTCAAAGAGTTCAAGGCTCAAGTGGGGAATCTGACAGGAAAGAAGATAAAAGTGTTGCGCTTAGACAATGGTGGAGAGTATGTTGACAAGGACTTCACCGATTTTTGCATTAAGGAAGACATCTGAAGAGAGTGGACAACTCCCTACAATCCAGAGCAGAATGGAGTAGCAGGAAAGAAAAACAGGACTATTGTGGAAGCAGCTAGGTAAATGCTGTATGATTAGGATATGCCAAAATCCCTGTGGGCAGAAGCATGCAGTATGACAGTTTATGTCCAGAACAGGACTCCGCACAGGGCATTGGGCAAAATCACTCCGAAGAAGGTCTTCACGGGGAAGACACTTGAAGTCAGTCATTTCAGGGTATTTGGAAGTTTAGCGTATTGCCGTATACCTGAAGAGAAGAGAAAGAAATTAGATCAAATTGCTGAGAAAGGATATCTTGTGGGATGTAGCGAGAATGCTAAGGCATATAGAGTCTATCTTCCACGGAATAGGAAGGTAGTAGTTCGACAGGATGTAAAGTTCATGGAGGATAGAGCTTTCAGGAAATCCCATGAAATGCCTTCCGAGGAGCAGTCGAAAGACGAGTCGTTGGTCAAACCACTTCAACCAGTGGAAACTAGTACCAAAAATTCTCTTGAAGACAAAGCTTCAGAACATGAGGAATCTCAGGAAGAGGAAGAGCTGATAGATGTGCCTACTACTAGCAGAAGAATGAGTCGGGAGCTCTGACAGATTCTATGGGAGGCAAATGACTTCATTGGTGCACCTAGGAATAGTAAAAGGGAGCGAAGACAACCAAACGGATACTAGGCCTTAGTAGGTTAGGTTGGGGAACCTTCTAGTTTTCAGGAGGCCGTTCAGCATCAAGTATGGGTGGATGCTATGGTAGAGGAATACAACTCTATACTAGTCAATGATGTCTGGGAAGTGGTACCTAGGCCTCAGGACAGATCAGTGGTAGGTTCGAGATGGATCTACAAGTTCAAATATGATGCAGATGGCAATGTTGAGAAATACAAAGCCAGGTTTGTGGCTAAGGGGTATGCTGAGAAGGAAGTGATAAACTACGAAGAAACCTTTGCCTCAGTAGCCAGGTATACTTCTATTAGAACTGTGATATCTCTTGTAGCACAAATGGGGTGGGATATTCATCAGATGGATGTTAAGATGACATTCTTGAACGAAGTAATAGAAGAGGAAGTATACATTGAACAAGAAGAAATCTCATGTATGCAGATTAAAGAAAGCCTTGTATGGGCTTAAGAAGACACCTAGGCTATGTTGCACGAAACTTCAAAGAAACCGACGTTTCGAGCCGTACCCGTACCCGAAACTCCGAAACTTGGCCAAAACTCGGCCGAAACTCGACCATCATGTAATCATATATTAGAGTTAATATAGACTTCATTTTCCTTTTAAATTCTCATATATGGGTCTTATTCCCTTTTTTCTAGCAAGATAATGCGTTATTCACTTATTTCTTTATATATATATATTTAGATATACATATATGATGTTTTCGTTGACGTTTGGGCTGACGTTTCCATTTTTGGGAGGTGACGTTTCTAAACGTACTCGTTTCACAAACTCTGAAACATTTCGACGTTTCGTGCAACTTAGCACCTAGGGCATGGTACGGTCGAATTGATGGCTAGTTGCAGAAGATGGGGTTTGTCAAGAGTGACGCAGACCCTAATCTCTACTATCTGGTTGTAGAGAATGAGCCTATAATCCTAGTATTATATGTGGATGATCTCTTCCTGACAGGATCATCTAGGCTCATCAAAGAGTGCAAGAAGAACCTAGCCACAAAATTCGACATTAAGGATTTGGGACAATTGCATTATTTCCTGGGATTGGAAGTTTGGTAGCAGAAGGGTGAGATCTTCCTTAGGCAAAGGAGATATGCTACAAAAATCTTGAAGAGATTCAGGATGCAGGACTGTAGACCTATTCCTACTCCAATGATCACCAACTGGAAGAAGATTGATGCATCAGAAGATAAAGACGTTGATCCCACCTTGTACAGGCAACTTATAGGGTCCTTGATGTATTTGGTCAATAGCAGGCTAGACATTGTTATGTTGTCAACACCCTGAGTCAGTTCATGGTGGAACCTAAGAGGGCGCATTGGGCAATAGCGAAACATGTTCTCAGATATATACAAGGAACAATCGAGCATGGACTATTGTACACCAGAGGCAATGACATCAGGCTGAGTGGGTTCCTTGATGCAAATTGGGCTGAAAGTTCAGTAGATCGGAAAAGTACAACTGGGTACTGTTTCAACATTGGATCAGGAATGACCTCCATACTGACAGAAAACAGAAATCCGTGGCTCTGAGCTCAATTGAAGTAGAATATATGGCAGCTAGCATAGCTTCGTACGAAGCCATATGGCTTAGGAAATTGCTTGTGAATCTATTCAGGAGAAGGATGGAAGCGACCAGGATCATGTGTGATAATCAGAGTTGCATCAAGCTCTCTGAGAATCCAGTTTTTCATGATCGGTTGAAGCACATTGATATCAGGTGTCACTTTGTCAGAGACTGTGTCCAACAAGGGCCAGTACAGTTGAGATACACTCCTACTGGAGAATAGGTGGCAGACATCCTCACCCAGGCTCTAGGAAAAACAAAGTTTGTTTATTTCACGGAGAAGATGGGGATGGTAAAGAATCCATTTCAATAGTAGAAATGGATAAGTGTCAGGAGTTGCAGTGGCAGTGTTATGGGAAACATGATGCAGCATGTTGAGAGGGAGCTGCAGTACAGGTGCGACAGTGGCTGTGGCAGCAGTATAGGAAGCAACAGTGCAGGGGATGTTAGGCAGTAGGCCAAGCATCAACACATGTACCAATGCAAAAGATTAGTGTGATGTTTCTATAGTGAAACATTGCTAGAGCACATTCCTCGCTAAGAGGGAGTGTTGGTTTTTGGTAGTATTGGATGTGCTCTAGCCTTGAAATTTGGAGGAGAGGCTAAGGCACATGAGATCTCCAAGACCCAGAAATCATTTTGGGAAATTCCACCTAGATGAGGAGTTATTAAAATAATTAATATTTTTAATGGGTTCCTTAGTCTAAACTTAGGAAAATAAAAATATTAATGGGTATTAATAAAGATAAGGGTGAGAAGCTTGTAAGAGATGAGGATCAAGTCTATTTTAATCTTAGGCGTTGATTAGAGACTTAATCTCAGCCGTTGATTCGTCAACAGGAAAAGTATAAGAGAAGACTTAAGGATCATTTGGAGAAATACCGACAGATACTTAGTATCTCAAGGAAAATCGATTCTCAAGTAGAGGAGATTGATTTCAAAGGCAGAGTTGCAGGGTGGGGGAAGAGGAGGGCATCAACAACAGACAATGATTGAGGTGGAGGTGACGTAGGGACAGTGGGAGACAGCGTAGAGAGAGACGCAAAGCTTATGTAGGCTAATGCAGAGGGACGCAGAGCTTACGCAGGATGACGTAGTGGGACATAGAGCCACGCTGGGCCAGGGAGAGTGATGCAGAAGTGGGAATAGGGTCTCCAAAGTGTTAGGAGGTCTCAAGGGGAAAGTCTCAAGTGTTTTCTTTCAGTTTCTCTGTAAAATCATTCCTTGTAAAAGCAATTGCTGATGAAGATCAATAAAGCCCTCATTTGCTGCACCAGTTTTCCCACATTGGGTTTTTCTGAGGACAATTGTCCAAAAATAACTGTGTTGATGTGATTGGTTCTTGTTCATGTATCTTTCTCTGGGTAATTGTGTGATAACTATAGTAGAATTTATTTTAATATTCGCTGAAGGGATTTCATAAATAACTTATTGTGAATAATAAGTACGTGAAATAAATCGGTTGCTGCAGTAGTAGAATTTCAATTTAGATTTTTTCACAAAAAAATTGGTTTACCAAAAACACATAAAATATTCATATTTTAAAGAAAAACATATATATTCATGTGCAATTATATGAATCCAAATCATTTATACACAAATATGCAAAAGTTCTCATTTACATAGCATGTAAGGGTGCACATAACCAAACTAGCATAGAGTGCAATCCATCTCTGAAGTGAAAATACATCAACAAATAGGCTCTAGATGGCCTCTAGCATCCAACAAAAATCATGCTACAACAAATTCCTACATATCATCAAAATCATTGCCTATATTGGGGTCTTCATCATCAATATAATCATTTAGGCATTAAAATAAGATAGAAAAAACGTAGCATGTCATGTCAAGATTTTGTTTGAGTGATGATAGAGGAGTTTGACAACCAATGCCACTAACATCGAAGTACATAGAGGGCTTGGTGCTCTTTATTAAATACTAGTTCCATACCCTTATACATGAAAAAATTCAATGGAAACATTGCAATCCCCCCAATCTTGAAATCCTGAAAAACTGTTAAGTTCGCTGGATTTTGGGTGAAATTTAAAATTCTACTTTCTCCATATGAAATCTAATGAGGTTGTTGGAACCACTCTCAAACATCTTGAGTCATTTCATGGTAACGTTAAAAATTTAAGTAAAAGGATGAAAATGAAGGATAAAAGAGAATGTCACTTTTACTCTTTAAGAATTTAACATTACCATGAACTACATATCAACACTAGGGCCATCGGCTTGAATATTAGGCTATCCTTGGGGAGAATTAAAAGTAGGCAAAACAACTGAAAAAATGAAAAAATAAAAAGAGACAAGTTTTTATGCTAGCCTGCATAGGTACATGGAACCGGTCTTGAACCAGCTAGTTCAATGAAATATCCCGGTACAGTACCGAACCAACCTTTTTCAGTTTAGAGGCCTGATTCAGATTGATTTTGGGCCAAAAACGGCCGGACCGGCCGGTTCCGGTTCGGTTCTGATAACACTGCGTCCTATATAATAGGAGACTTGGTGCGCACAGAAATATGGACCTGTTGTGCTACACAATAGGAGTTTTTGTGCGCACAGATTTAGGCCCTAGTGTGCTAGGAAATAGGGTTGCTGGTGCGCAAGGTTTAGGAGCTAGAATCAAGTGTTTTACAGGGAGTTTAAGCTAGTACAACAGAAAACAAGGTTGTTCTCAGATTGCCTTGTAAGAGATTTCATTGCTCAAGTTTTATCAATAAAATGCTACAACAAAGAAGAGGGTTTTCCCAAGAAAATTATTGTGTCAATTTGTGCTTGTGTTTTTATTAGTTTTGCACTATCCTTGCCCCTCGTAAGGATCCAAGGATGGAATTGCATCCTGTACGGATCCTTGGCCGATCCTCGGGTCCAAAAATCGGATCAACGGTTTCGTTGATTTGGGGCGATCCTTGGAAATCCGGAACCCCATGGGTTCGATCCACAGATCCAGAAAGGGATCTGTCTCGGATCCGTGGAAGATCAGGCATAGATCTGGGCGAATCCCGAATGATTCCTTAGCGTGACAGGAAATTCTGCGGGAAGCCCACTTTTTTTCTTTTTTATTTGTTTTTTCCTTGTTTTAACTTGGGTTGGGGGTTTTGGAGAATGTAACTAGATTCAGTCTTCATAATTACCTTTGTACTTGTAACATTGTATATTTTTGTAAAAAGAAGAAAAATAATTATTATTTTTAGCAGGGGTTTCATTCTCAAATTGATTTGTCTTCTAGGTCAAGCGTGTTCTTCATGCTTCTAGTGTTTGTCAAGTCAAAAGAATATTTTTCATAAGTCTAGAAGTCATGTCCCATTTGGACTTTGATAAGTAAGTGAAAAGAATTTTATTTTGAGTCAAAATGTTAATTTTTGTCACTACAAGACCAAGTCGGCCTTGCCTCTTCCTTGTTTGTGGCAATTCGACCTCCTAAGATGTGTATATATAAGAGCAGCCCGACCTCATTTGAAGAACACACAAACAAGTTCGATCCCTTGAGAAAGAAGGAGAAAAATCAATGAAAAGGTCAAGGAAAGAAGTCAAAGTCAAGGAGAGAGAAAGCAAAATCAAAAGAGAAGGAATTTTGCCCTAAAAACTCCCACACGTGCGGAATTTCAGAGTTGTAGAAAGGCCAAAAATTGTAGGTTTGTTGCATAAAGCTAAAATTCTGTTGCAAGGGCTGAAATCTAAAGTTTGGCCAATTTTGGAAGGGTTTGACCATCATTGACTTGTTGAAAAGTGTTATGAATATAACTCATAACAAAATAAATAAATATAAATAATATAAATATTAAATAAGCAATTATTGATTAGGTTAAATAGTCATTAAGTTAAGTGAAAAGGCATGTCTAAAAGACATGCCCAATCACGAAAGGACACCTGCTGAGGTATAAAAGCAGGGTCCTCATTGTAACATTCATCACTTATACATTCTATATGTATTAATAAATTATTATTAGAAACACCTGTGTGTATTTTAACATATTAAGTTTTCAAGCTATCAGTTTTTGTGCTTCAGTATTAGTTTTTATGCTTCAGTGGTATCAGAGCCATGACGCACAATATAATGATGCGAGTCCTTGAACGCTGTTCGCAGCACAATGTGCCATTATGTTCATGTCTTGAATGCGTTGAGCAATTTAGTAAAATTCAAGAAGCATTTCAGTGATTAGAAAAATCATGCGCAGAAGTTTCAGCATGTCTAAAGAAAAGTTATGCAGAGGAAGACAACAGCGAAAATGAAGAAACGAAACTAGGCAAAGTAGGGGAAGAAGATGAACAATATCATAACAATGAGGAAGATGCAGAAGTTTCAAGAAGAAGTTTCAAGCGAACTGCATGAGACTGCAGAAATGAAATTACAACAAGATGCTTCCACCCAACAATCCGAGCTCGCAGATTGCAAAACCTTAAACCAAAAAGACACCTCACAACAATGCGTTTGTCTACCAAAGAAGTTTGCCATGGACCCAAAAGCCTCAATCTACAAATGACGTATGGAGGAAGCTGCATACTGATCCCTTGTTGATGATCCGCCAGAGGGAGCAAGAAGCTCTGGCCCAAATCAAGAACAATCCTGTCAAAATGGAAATAATAAAAAAATTGGTGGAGCGGCAGAAAGTCAATAAAGAGGGTAAGAAAAAGAGGAAAGTAGAGAAAAAGAAACACAATAAAGAGAAGTGGAAGAAAGAGCAAGCAAGCAGTGACTCAGGCTCTGATATTGGTATTGATAACAAAGGGAAAAGGAAGCATCACAAGGAAAAGAAACCAAGGAAGTCAAATAGCAGTGACTTTGAAAATAGTCCCGAGAGAGAGCACTTAAAAGGCAGTGAGAAACAACCAGCAAAGAGGTATGGTTGCATTCCTATAGATTCTAAAATGTATAAATCATCTTGTCATGATAGGCAAAGCCAAAGATCACGATCACCCTCAAAGTATCAGGAAATGCACAGAGCTCCTTTACATAACGGGCGAAGATATAGATCATGATCCTCGTCAGATAGTGGCATAATGCATAGATCAATTTCACCTTTGAGTCGTCGAAGGAAAAGATCCCCCTCCTCTAATACGCGAAGGCAGATATCACCTTCCCCTGATAGGTGAATGCATAGGTCACCTTCCCCTGATAAGTGAAGGCATAGGTCACCTTCCCCTGATAGGCGAAGGCGGAAGTCACTTTCCCCTAATAGGCAAAGGCATAGATCACCTTCAAATTATGATGAAAGAAGTAGAACAAAATGTGGTTCAGGCTATTCGCCTTCAATGAGTAGGTCTGTTAATGTTGGTTTGAAGGATTGCAAGATGAATGAAGCTCATGAAGCATCAAATAAATCAAATGGCAGGGATACAAATTCTAGAATTAATGTGGTCGACGGTGCCCTAAATACCGCCTGCATCCATGTCTGCCCTACCGTCTGTCCACGTCTGCATCCACCGTCTGTCCGCGTTGCAATTCCGTGTGTTTTGCGGATTCCTTGGCCAGTCTTGCAACAACACACTGCCACTAACCACAATATGCTGTTGTGTTAAAAAAATAGAGAACACCGGAACACATTGCTTTAACATATATATATATATATATTATATATATATATATATATATATATACATGGAACACTGAAGCACGTGACCATTTGAAATGTTTCGCACTTATTCGAATCACAATTTTAATAGTGTTACACATATATAAATCAAATATATATATACTATATTATTAGAAACATTAATATAGTTATATATAGATAATACATAAGTTGATTTATTTAAAATAAAATAAATATATGTATATATATATATATATATATTATATATATATATATTAGTGTTATATTTATAACTATTATATAAAGTTATATTTATAACTAATATATTATAATTATAATTTAATTAATTAATATATTATTATTAATTATAATAAAAACTTATTAAAAAAGAAAAAGAAAAAGAAAAAGAAAAAGAAATAAAAAGAAAGGAAAAAAGGAAAAAAGGAAAAAAGGAAGACAACCTTGGACTTAAAATAGAGTTACTAGCGAGCCACCAGTGACCCGCCTTCCATATGCCGAGAAGCAAAGACAATTGCCAACGATATAGCTTTGAGGACAAAGCTTCTGAAGGAAGGGGCTATGTTATGAATATAACTCGTACCATAATAAATAAATATAAATAATATAAATATTAAATAAGCAAATATTGATTAGGTTAAATAGTCATTAAGTTAAGTGAAAAGGCATGTCTAAAAGACATGCCCAATCACGAAATGACACCTGCTGAGGTATAAAAGCAGGGCCCTCATTGTAACATTCATCACTTATACATTTTATATATTTTAATAAATTATTATTACAAATACCTATGTGTATTTTAATTTTTAACATATTAAGTTTTCAAGCTATCAGTTTTTGTGCTTCAATATTAGTTTTTGTGCTTCAAAAAGTTTGCAAGGAGGCTAACTTGAGGCTTCTGAGTGGACTTGGTCTTGGCATTTGGGTCTTGGATTTCTTATTTGATCTGATTCTATAAGAAGAGAAGAAGTTTTTTCTAGGTTCTCCCCTTAGGAAGCGTTTTGCCTTGGCTTGGAGCCTACATTTTGTGCCCATTGTCTTTTATGATCTTCATGTTTTATGGTCTTGATGATTGTTTGATGAAAACAATCTAACAAAGAATAATAAGAAGCTAGCATAAGTTCACAAGTAGTTATCAAGGATAAGGAGAATTGTTTAAATAGCTGCCATACTAGATTCTTGAACATGGTATCAGAGCTAAGGTGAGAAGAACGCAGCTTGAAGATCATCGTTGTTGGCATAAGTGGAAGACATCCATTGAAGGATATCATTTGCTAAAGGACATAAGGAAAGGCTTAAGGAAGAAAACCTGTTGACCTAAAAGGAAGGATACTACATCAAGCACTCATTGAAGGCCTCATCATCTTAAGAAAATACATCTATTTTTTGAAGACTCTTTGCTACTGAAGGAAAGTCTTTGAAGTCTCCTGAAAGTTCTTGAAAGCATCAAGGTAGTTGAAGGCATCATCAAGAAGGACACTTGTTTGACAAGTACCCTATTATCTTCCATGTCTCAATCTACAAATCAAATGACTTTGTTTTGCAAGGAATGTAATAAGCTCAATGGATTAACAAAGTTTCTAGCATGGAAGAAAATGATTGATTTGGTGCTCATAGAAAATGAAGTCATGGACTATGTTCTTGGTGAAATTACCGAACCATTAAAAGAGAAGACTCAAGAATTAGCAAAATACAAGAAGGGAGAAGTGAGGGCACAAAGGATTCTTATTCAATCTATAAAGGACCATCTCATTCCCTTTGTTGCTGATTTGAGTACATCTAAAGCCATCTATGATAAGTTAGTGAAATTGTACTCTATAAGTACCTCATGTCAGAAAATATCCTTGAGGAATCAACTATATAAAACAAGGATGTCAAAGAATGAAGATATGGCCACATATCTTATGAAGATCTCACAATTGAGGGATTAGTTGCAAGGGCTTGGGGAAGTCATCTTTGATTTAGAGATGACTACTTGTGTACTAAATGCTTTGTCCCCTGAATGGAGCCGTTTGGTGACTAGTAAGGATACTACTCCCTTTGATGAACTATGGGCTCAATGCATCTTGGAAGAAACAAGATTGAAGGCAAAAGATGACACCAAACCAATTAAAAAGTCTCAAGCCTTTGTTGTAAAATCTAAGAAGAAGAAAGGGAAGTTTGGAAAGTCCAAAGGAAAACAAGATATTTCCAAAATACAATGCTATAGGTGCTGTTGTCGCACAGAATGTATAGGCACCACAACAACTCAGATCGGGGGATGTAACCCTGATCCCCAATCTCTCCATTTAAGCTGTCTCCCTATAGCAAGCTAAGGGGGGTAGAGCCTATGGAAAAATGGAATGAAGAAGAACTAGTTGGGAACCAACCAGTTCGGGAGACACAATGAAGCAATCAAGTACTTGATTAAGATTTAGCAAGACTTATAGGATTTGATTAGATTTTGAACGATTAATACCAGTGCCTTATGGAGTCAACGATTTTGCTAAGGAAATTAAGACCAAGTTATCGATTAACAATTGTTGCTTAGATGAATGACTATCTTATATGAAATGTAGATCCTAAAACTAATATGAGATGCAAGAATCTTGGTTAATTTTAGTTAAATGCCTATCTAAATTTTAACCCTTCGATCCTTTCTATATTGAGCCTGATTTCGTAGTAATTGGCAGAAAGAAGATAAGGTGAAGCACACTAATGTGTAATTAACGATACCTCTCTTGAAAATCTAACATACCCGGTGCCTCCGGCTCTGTAGAAAGATGTGGCTCTGACGACTGCAAGGTCACCGTTTTAAGTACTATTAAAAACAGGCTTCTCAAGCAAAGATGGATGGATACCTATCTCTCTATTGACCAAGCTTATGCTTGGAAGTAAATTTTATTTATGCAAAACTAACTTATATGCAAATGTACCAGATGATGAGAAGAAATTAGACCCGAGGATTAGAAACACTTGTGCCGCAAAAGCCCTTAATCACCAAAATAAAATGTTCGCTTTATTGGATGAAGACTTAAAAATAAACCCCTGAAAATATTACAATTAAACCACAAGCTTATTTCAAATTATTTTTGATACAATTATAGCTCAAAGAGAACAAAAACTTCTTTGCAATCAATGTCAACAGATGCTCAAAAAATACTCAGTTTATGAAAGAGAAGATATGCATTTTATCACAATTCCATGACAGGGTACTTAATTTTCAGAAAATTAGTTTTTAGGGCAGCAGTAAGAAAATTTTTATGACAACAACAATATGACAATGAAAACAATAAGCTATCAATGATATCTTTATGCCAAAAATTTTCCGAAAAGTTTTCAAAGTTGCCCACATGAATTATCAAAATTTTTTAGTCTGTAATGATGTGATTTCTAGAATTATATCAGATCTGATATACTCTTTACAACCATCAATTAAAACATGAAATAAGCCTAATGATGAATGCCCAACTCAAGAAATTAATTCCTTAATGTATTGGACAACTCAGGAACTGATTTTAGGCTAACCCACGTGAAATTTTGCCACTGTTATATTTCAGACTTCAGAAACAGAATTATTCAAAGATAACAATCATCCAAATCGATCAGCTGAAGGGGTGATGCTATTCCCAGAGGGTGTGACGGTGGGCTGACGCAGTGACTATGCAAAGGAAACCAAGGGTAGTTCATTTAGTGGCTAGATCGGCCAGGATTTCCAGTGATAGGGTGACGTAATGTCACTAGTGTGAGGTGATCTCACTTATCTCTTTGTAAGTGATATTCTCTGTAACTGGATTGGCGGGAAGGCATCCAGAGATTGTATTTAGAAATTACTATTGCATAATAATAAAACCCTTAGAGCTGCTGCACCAGGTTTTTTGCATTGGGTTTTTCCGGGACATTTGTCCAAAAATAACTGTGTAGACGTGTTGTGTATTTCTTTCTTGTTTCCGTATTTTATTTAAATGGTGTAGGTTGTTGTGTATTCGTTTCAGTGTTTACTGTAGGAAGTAGTAAATAATTTGGTTTAGTAATTAACAAATGGGAGAAATGTAATCAGTTGTTGCAGTAGGAGTTTGGGCATCCAAATTTTCACATGGTATCAGAGTTGCAGGTAAAACAAGAGAATAGTTCCAGAAGAGCCCAACGCTGAAGGAGGAAGGGAGTTCAAAATTCCTATAGAGGCAGCAATTCGAATCCCCAGAGGTTACACAGTTCAGGCCAGGAGTGCAAGATTTTCGTGGTAAATCCCTCACTGACTGAGTCAATAGAGAGGTAGGATTTTCAGATCGAAATTTGTCAACTGTAGAAAGAGTAGCGCAATAGTAGCTTCAACGAAGAGGGGTTTCTGGTGTGACGCAGTTTTCTGTAGGAAGTTGCCAGGCAGAAAGACGTAAGAGGGAAGAAGAGACAGTTGAGGGAATTTCTGCCACAGAGAATTCCTAGCGAGCGAATTCGATTTCTTAGTTGCTGAGCAGCAGAGAGGAGCATATCTACTAACTCCATCAGGTAGTGTGTAGGCTAGCCCAACGACAATGCAGAGGAGAGGGAGCAATTCGACATTTTAGCAGAGATGGCCACGGATGGACAGGATCCATGGAACAACAGTAGATTAGATCCAGTTGCTGCAGGTTTCTTACATGGATCAATATCCATTGTTCCACGGGGACACGTCCCCCAGGGTCGGGTGCACGCACCCCTCGCACCCGGGATGGGGAGTCTCTTGGGGGTGCGTTTCCACGCACACCCTTTTTAGGGAGTCGGGGAGACACAAGGGGGTGCGTTTCCCCAGTGTGGGAGTCTAGACTCCCCATAATGGGTGCGTCTGGGCGCCCCCCTTCAGTGTGGGAGTCTAGACTCCCCAAAAAGGGTGTGTCTGGGCATCCCCCTTAAAAAAGGGTGCTTCTAGGCGCCTCCCTTTAAAAAGGGTGCTTTTGGGTGTCCCCCTTTAAATTTGTCTCATAAGACCCAAATTAAAAATTAAAAATTCAAAATCAAATCAATGTATTTGAATATTTCATTATTGATTTTTAATTTTTATTTATTTTTATCGAATCTCATTGTATGTATGAATAATTCAATAATGAGACTTGAGTATGTTATATGATTCATGAATGATGTATGTATCAAAATGAACGATGAGGATGGATCAATGATTCAATTGTCTATTTAATATTTTTATGCTTTCATTATTGAACAATGAACAATGAATATGAACTTGGATTATATATATATATATATATATATATATATATATATATATATATATAATATATATATATATATATATATTAATTTATATACCTCGACGTCTCCCCACACTCCCGAAATTCCCCTGAAATTTGAGGGTACTCCCACACGTCCCCCCTGTGCATCTCCCCACACCGGATTCTTGGTGGATCATTGTCAATATCCTTGCTACGGGGACCCAACAGAATCAGTAGCAGGAGGATCACAATGTCAACAGACACAACTAGTCATTCAAATGATAGTTGCATAGCTAGTTGCGTGAGTTTCCGAAAGATAGTTGCAGTGACACAGGCAGTGTGAATTGCCTAATAGCAGTATGCAATTGCAGTTCCAGACAAGAGATTCCCAACCCAGAGCTTCACAGTCCAGTTTCCAATGCAGGAGGGCTGTGTGAGTTTCCAGTAGGGAGTAGAGAGATTTCCCATAAGGAGATTGAGACTCAGAGGGAGTCTAGTTTCAGAGGGAGCAACCCTATGGAAGCTAGTACTTCAAGATCTAGGGAGATCAGAGCCATTATTGTAGTAGTTGCAGCAGCACTGCAGAAGCATCAACAGAGCAGTAACAACAACAGTATGAGTAGATCAAATTTCATGATGATGACAACCATACCTCCAAGAGTGAGGTGGGGTGATTTGGTTTTGTAGCCTCAAAGAGGTACAAATTGGGCAGGATCCTTGAGGAGCCCACCTCTCTAATCAATTCCTTGCTACGGGAGCCCAGATCAGTAGTAGCAGGATGGAGCAATGTCAGTTGGTGCAGAGGAGTGCCAGAGTGATAGTTGTAGTGGCTAGTAGCGCCAGAGACTGAGCAACGCAGAATAGAGTTGGCAGCAATGTAGATGGTATAGAGCAAAGGTTAGCAACAACGCAAAGGCTTCAGAGGGTCAGCGCAAAGACTAGCAATAGTCAGATTCCAACAACGAGATGCATCATACTGAACACTCATTCAGTAATTTGGGATGCTTTTCCGTTGCTGATGCAGTAGCAACAATAGTTGGAGAAAGTTGAAGTGTTGGCAGTGGCAGTGCCAACAACAACACGAATGCAGAATTTGAGAGGGAGTTGTAGTACAAATGTAGTGTTGGCAGTGGCAGGGCCAGCAGCAGTACAGATGCAACATTTGCATAATAGTTGGTGGGCAGCAATGTCAGACATCAGCAACGCAGAGGGAGATGTTTCAAAGTAAGAGTGATGCTTCAATAGGTTGCATTACTAGAGCACATTCCTCACTAAGAGGGAGTGTTGATTTTTGGTAGCATCGGATGTGCTCTAAGTCTCAAAATTTGCAGGGAGGCTTAGACACATGCATTCTCCAATACCTAGAAATTGTTTTGGGAAATTCCACCCGAAGACAGTTTTATTAAAATAATTAATTATTTTTAATGGGACCCTAAGTTTAAACTTAGGAAATTAAAATAATTAAAAGGTATTAATCTAACTGTGGGTGAAAATTCTAGAAGAAGACAGAGAGAGTCCAAATGATCTTAGCCATTGATTAGAATTTAATCTGGGCCGTTAGTTCTCAACTGGAGGATTATAAGAAAGACATCGATGGGCACTTGGAGAACACACAGCGGGGAGATCAAAAATTCGATTTTCTAAAGCAGAGCAGTTGCAGGATAGATTTTCGTAGTGATCTTTTGCAATGAGGGGCAAGGATAATATCCGAAGGGAAATCTTTCCCAGTCGGAGAATACTCAACAGAGAAGAGAGAGAGAGATCTAGCAGAGGCATCGCAGAGCCAGAGAGGCTGACGCAGAGCCACGCAGAGGCAGCGCAGAAGCCAAGAGGGAATCCGAAAATTTGTTGAAGGAATGGATTGTAGAAGCCAAAAGCCGGGCTGTGGGATCGAGATGTGCAAATTGAAGTTCCTGGGCAGCAAATCGATCAGCTGAAGGGGTGACGCTGTTCCCAGAGGGTGTGACGCTGCGCTAACACAGTGACTGCACAGAGGCAGCCAGGGGTGGTTCATTCAGTGGCTAGATCAGCCATGATTTCCAGTGATAGTGTGAGGTAATCTCACTTATCTTTGTCAGTGATATTCTTTGTAACTGGATCGCTGGGAAGACATCTAGAGATTGTATTCAAAAATTACTACTGCATAATAATAAAACCCTCAGAGCTGCTGCACCCGTTTTCACTCATTGGGTTTTTCTGAGGACATTTGTCCAAAAATAACTGTGTAGATGTGCTGTGTATTTCTTTCTTGTTCAGTTTCTTGTTTCTGTATTTTATTTAAATGGTGAAGGCTGCAGTGTATTTGTTTCAATGTTTACTGTAGGAACAATAAATAATTTGGTTTAGTAATTAACAAATAGGAGAAACATATTTAGTTACTGTAGTAGGAATTTGGGCATCCAAATTTTCACATCAGGAGGGTTGAATGATCAATAACATGTGTCATTGGGCCTTAGATGAGGCCTAATGAAGTCCATAGGTGCCATAATGTGAAATAGGACTCCAAAAAGTAGTGGACAAGGGCTTGGCCCCTTGTTCTCCAAGTAATAAACCTGTGGTGCTCCCAAATGGATGTGAGGGCACACAAGTGTCCTCATGGGTCTCGAAACTGATCGAAGATGCTTGTAGATTGTCTGCAAGGGCTAGGATGATGGTATAAGTGATGCCACATCATCATATAGGTCCTGGGTCATCTGCTGAGTGTATGGTGCAATTGTGGGGCCGACTGGCCATGGTGAACCAGGTGCATCTTCCTCGTCGAATAGGGGAATCACGAGCAATCTTTGAATGATTGTGGGGATCCATAGAATGTTGTCTGCTACTATGGAGGTCCATGTCTCTCTACACACACCCTACATATGCCAATGGAGCCTTCTCGAGGGTTAAGACCTCGTATAGGGAGACCAAACCAAATATGGAGACTATGTACAATCTTGCATAAGATCCGATGCGTCTCCTTGCCTTCTAGTATACCAAGTCATTAGAGAAATCAAGTAAAGAAGTTGACAAAACCATGGAAAACAGGTTGACACTTCATAATGGCATGCCCTTCCATAGTAGGCTTTGGCATGTGCTAATGTCTCCAAGCTCCAAGGGAGGTTAACCAAGCACCCTATTAGGTGGTTTTTGCTTCTAAAGGGGGTGGTACGTCCATGGTACATTCTTCAGATGGTGGTGGCATGTGATAAAGTGATGGAACGGAGTAGGGGATGAAGGGGAGATCCTGGGTCACATGCCATGCTACAAGGGTAGATAATAAAGGGAAACCCACACTTGGGTAAATATTGTGTAGGAGGGAGCAATCGTGGTACATGAGTTACTCCGACCTTGATTTTTCCACCCTTCTTCATATGCCTTTTGCCTTTTATGATTTTTCTTTGATTAACTACTCGGGGCTCAAGGGGATGAGATCATGATACGTAAAGTATATCAGTGGATACCCCCTTTGAGGTGGGGTAGTTCATCACCCACCAGGGGTTGGGACAATCATGGGTTCCTGAATGATAGAGGAGGCTCATCTAGGGCCTAAAGGAACCAGGGTGATGGGCATGGAAGGGGGTAGAGCTCATGTATTTGCTTTTTCCCACGTGCTAAATGTTTGTCCCGACCATCTTTTGCATTTTGTAGTACAATTTCCTATTGAAAGTGGCCAATTATGTTTTTTCTTTTCTTTTCAGCTGCATCAACCTCCTGGGGCATTGTTCCAAGCCTGACCCAAGATGTGGACAAGGGGAGGGGGTGGTGGACCTAGGAGAGGAATGTGGACCCAGGTGGGAGAAGTGATGAAAAGGGTTATAAGGAGGTGATATATGTGAATTGGGGAGCGGGACCATGCATCCAAAATCAGGATTTCCCATGTAATACCATCCCATAAACCCAAAGGCCAATAAACGAGATCCCACAGGACTCGGGTTCAATGTTAACATCCCAAAAGAGACCTAGGGGACAAGAGCACAAACCTAGTCCACTTTTTCTACCAAATCCCCCCATTATTCCATGCCTAAGGGTTTCCATGATAAGTAAACTACAATACTCAATTACTAAATGACAAAGCATACCTTTAGGTTTGGGAGGCCCACCTTCAAACATACAATCATGACAGATGGGTGAGGGACCACATGGCTGGCTCAGGTGGCGGAGAAATGGCACAATGAGCTAAATGGTAGCTACAAGGTGCTGTTAGTTGCCGGCTGAGGACCGTTTTGGAGAAGTTTTTTCTCCTAGGGACATCACCTACAAAATGGTGGGTAACAAGGTTGACTTGATCAAATATGCACACGTGGGATTTAATTAAAAAATGCACATTCCCTTGTCCAAATTGAGCACTTCAAACATCAAAATTGGTCCCGTCGAAAAGAGGAATCTCGTCCCATAGTTGGAATTTGTCACTGGATTGCCAAATTAACTCTCCCTCTCAGTTAGGGCGAAATTGCAACTGCATCATGTAGTCATTGTAAAAATCTTGTCATCTAATCTCAAGTATCTCGTCATCAAATGTCATCACTACTCATCTCTTGTTTATTCCTGCTTATCCCTGCTTATCCCTGCTCATATGCTGAACATTCTCAATTCTAAAAGAAGAATTTGACATCAGAGAGGAGCTTAAGCTACCACCCTCTATCACGTCAGAGATCACATCTCAATCTGAAACAATATCAGGGAGCACATCTCAACCTGAAACTACATCGGGGAGCACATCTCAACCCGGAATCACTTCCAGCAAGGAGCCCAATGCTAGCAACTGGAAACATCAGGGAGCTTATCATCAGGGAACCCAACTCTGTTAGTTTTTGTAGCATCAGATGTGTTTTAGCCACAAAATTTTGTGGAGCGGCTAGAATACATGAGATCTCCAAAACTCGAAAATTGTTTCTAGAAATTTCACCTAGAAGTGTCTCAATTAGATTATTAACCAATTTTTAAATATTTCCTCTAAACTTAGGGAATATGGTTAATTAATTAGTATTAATTGACATAAGGCGTGAATCATCTAGAAACTCACACAGATCGACCCAGAAATGATACTAACCATTAATTAAGTTTTAATCTTGGCTGTTGGGGCTCCAACATTGGATTATAAAAGAAAGTCAATGGGGAGATCGACATCATCCAGTGCAGATACTCAGTTGCCTATGCAGTTCGATTTTCTCAGTAGCAGCAACTTAACAGAGAAGATAGAGCCAGAGGGTGAGTAGCAGGTGGAGGAGAAGAGCAGTAGCATTTCAGGAGGAAGTTTTTTAGTTCCCGAAAGAGTCGAAGGAAGGAAGGCAGAAATCTTAAAGGGCCAACGTAGGCACTGTGTAGAGGGTGATGCAGGTATCACAACACAGAGGCTGGGGAAGCTATTTTGGAGACAGAAAATAGTTGTGGGGTGAGAAAATTCTCACAATAATTTTTGCTAGTATTTTGTTCAGATTAGATTGCCAGTTGGGCCTCTAAATTATTGTACTCAGAATTGCTATTGAACTTTAATAATAAAACCCCCATTTGCTGCATTGATTTTCCCAAGTTGGGTTTTTCTGCGGACAATTGTCCAAAAATAACTGTGTCAAATTTATTGTGTGTGTGCTAGAATTTCTCAGTTTCCAGTGTTTTATTTTCTGCAGTATTTTTATGGTGAAAACTCCAGCTGTGATTTTATTCGTTATTTGCTGTAGCAAATAAATTGCATAATTAATTTTTGAGTTAGAAGAATAATCTCCAATAGTTGCAATAGATAAAATTTCACAGGCTCAACCTGGAACCTCATTGGGGAGCACATCTTAACCCGAAATCTCATGGGGGAGCTAAACATCTTCAACCCCATATCGAGCAATAGGTGATATAGGGGAGCACATCTCAACACATCCTATTTCCCACTGATCTTCTCGACAATGACCCTCAAGATTCATGTAGTAGACCACCTGCATCATAAGCCCAACTTGGGAGAGATACCTGACATACCAAAGATAAGGATCACACACCCCCAAGCCTCCTCAATATTGATTTCTGGTAGCGTCGGATGTGCTCTAAGCCTCAAAATTTGTAGGGAGGCTAGGATACGTGTATTCCAGAGAACCCATAAATCGTTTTGGGAAATTCCACCCGAAGGCGGTTTTATTAAAATAATTATTTAATTTTAATGGATAGCTAAGTCTAAACTTAGGAAATTAAAATAATTAAAGGATGTTAATAAAACTGGGTGTGAATCTTCTAGAAAAAGACAGATATCGAGTCAATATGATATGATCCATTGATTAGAATTTAATCTGGGCCGTTGATTTTTCAACGAGAAGATTATAAGGACTTCGATGGGCATTTGGAATAGACACCAGACAGATACTCAGTTGCCCAAGTAGATCGATTTTCTCACTCGCTGAAGTTCGGCAAGAGGAAATCAAATAAGAGGGTGAGTTGCAGGTGAGAGAGAGAGGGTATCAACAATGGTCGAGAGTGCAGGAAACAATAGGAAGAGGCAACCAAAAGAGGGACGCATCTCACCAGCGCAAAGGCAGTAATTCAGGGATAGCACAGTGACTGCGTAGAGGGTGGCTCCATGTGGCTAGCGTGAGGGCAACAGGTCCTCTCAGGTGTTAGAAATTCACTGTGGGGTGGAGAAATTTGTTTTTGAAATTTCTTAGTAATTCTTCTTCTATTCTGCTATCCGTAGATTGTACATGTGATTTTGTTGAAGAATAATAAAAGAAACCCTCATTTGTTGCATAAGTTTTCCCACATTGGGTTTTTTCGGGGACAATTATCCAAAAATAACTATGTTAATGTGTTATTGTTGTGCTAGTATTTTCCTTACATATATCTTCCGTAGTAATTAATTTGTGAAGAGTGCAGTGTATGTATTTCGATATTTGCCGTAGACAACTGCAAATAATTTGTTTAAGGAAATTAACAAATAAAAGAAATATTATTAGTTGTTGCAGTGGGATTTGGAATTTCCGGATTTTCACATGGTATCAAAGCATAGATAGGAGGCAGGAGAGATCTACTGTAGAAGAAAAGGGAGTAGCGTAGCACTGCGTAAGCAGCGACTCGAATTCCCTAGAAGGCGGCACAGTCCTTGGGCCAGGCATGTAAGATTTCGAGGGAGAGTTAATTCTCTAGGTTAGACGACAGAGAATCAATCTCCAGATCGAAGGGTTGTTAGAGGCATAGGGAGCAACTGTGGTTCTTTTGGAGAACAGATCTCCAGCTAAAACGCAGTGTCTTGCAATAGTAAGTACAGTATTGAGAAGGGGAATAGCACGAAACAAATTGGATAGTCAAGATGTATTATCTTCTAGATTGGAAGAAGAATTCACATATTTGTCAAATTTAGCATCAACTGGTGTGTAGTATATTGATAGCGGGGCTTTAGCTCACATGACTGGAGTATGAGAGTATTTCTCTAGCTATCAAGAAGAGAAGATGGACTTCCAGATCACTATGGGAAATAGAACGAAGTGTACTCCAGTAAGGAGAGGCACCGTAGCGTTTCAGATGGAAGTAGGAACCAACATAAGAGACACTAATGTGTTGCATGTGCTAGGGTTAGGAATGAATCTGATTTCAGTGTCCCAATTACAGGACAAGGGGTACGATGTATGCTTCATTGAAAGGAAGGTGTATGTCAAACATCCCAGCGGGAAGAAGATGAGACAAATTGGAGCTCGAAGCAATAGATTGTATAGATTGCAGCTCGAATCTCCAATGGCACTGATAGGTAGTAATCATAATGCTGAAAAGGAATTGAATGAACTATGGCACAGGCGAATGGGACACACTTACACCATGGAGCACTGAGGATGCTTAGAGAGACTGTTACATGAGTTTTAGTCCTCAGTACTGAGCATGATGATGTATTCAGAGGATGCGTACTAGCAAAATACGCTAAGGCAGATTTTCCTAGAAGTTACAACAGAGCAAGAGGTGTGTTGGGATTGATACTCTCAGATATTTGTGGCCCAATGTCCACGAAAGCTCTTAACGGTGGTGAGTACTTTGTCACCTTTATTGATGATCACTCAAGAAAAACCTGGATCTATTTCTTAAAGACCAAGGATGAGGTCTTTGATCGGTTTAGAGAGTTTAAGGCTCCCGTAGAAAACATAACAGAGAAAAACATAAAGGTATTGTGTTCAAATAATGGTGGAGAATATACAGATAAAAACTTCACAGATTTCTGCGCAAAGGAGGGCATCAAAAGAGAGTGGACAACTCCATACAATCCACAATAGAATGGAGTGTTGGAGCGAAATAATAGAACAATCGTCGAGGCAACAAAGGCTATGTTATATGACCAGGACTTGCTTAGATTCTTATGGGAAGAAGCATGCAACACAATGGTGTATATCTAGAATAGAACTCCTCACAGAGCATTGGGGAAGAAAACGCCTAAAGGAGTCTTCACAGGGAAAAAGCCGAAGGTGAGTCATCTCGGGATATTCGAAAGTGTGGCATATTGTCACATTCCAGACGAGAAGCGTAATAAGCTGGATCAGATTGTAGAAAAGGGGTACCTTGTAGGGTATAATGAGACCTCAAAAGAATACAGAATCTACATTCCAAGCAACAGGAAAATTGTAGTAAGACGAGATGCAGAGTTCATGGAAGACAAAGCTTTCAGGAAATCTCGAAAGATGCCGCCAGAAAATCAGTCAATAGATGTTCCATTAGTCCAAAAACAGTACGAAGGACAAGCAGGAAGACAGATATCAAGATCGAGTACCGTAACCAGCACCAATATTTCCTCAAGAGTAGGAGATCCATGAGGATTTGATTGAGCCTCCCACCACCAGTGGTAGAACTAGTAGGGAAGTATGACAGATGCTGAGTGACGCAGAGTTTGTCGGAGCTCCTAGAATTGACAAGAGGCAGCGTAGACAACATGATTAGTACCAAGCCATGGTAGCACAGGTTGGAGAACCCTCCAGTTTTCAGGAATCTGTACAACACCAAGTTTGGGTGGATGCCACGGTAGAAGAGTATAGTTCTATCATGACGAATGATGTCTCGGAAGTGGTACCTAGACTGTGAAAATTACAACTACTGAAGGAACCTCTACTGCAACAAATTTGAATCTACTTCACCTACTTGATTTTTAAATTACATTCATCAAGTTATTCTTCTGAATACTGAAGCAAATTACTTCTGCAACCTACACTAATTAAATGTTTGATCTCATGAAACAAAAAACATAGCAAAAAAAAAGATACATAGGACACACTTATTTTGGACACAATAGTCCTTGGAAAAACCTAATGCGGGAAAACCGGTGCAACAGTTCTGAGGATTTATTATTATGCAGGAGAAATATTTGAATACAAATCTAGGATGCTCATCTAGCAATCCTTTAAAGAGAAAAATATTGGTGGAGAATCTAAGTGAGTTTTACCTCACTTCACCTGACAAAATTTTGGCTGATCCAGTACAAGACTGGCTAACCCCGACTATCTCTGCGTTGGCCCTGCGTAGGCTCCCCGTCAGCGTTTCCGGCTCTGCGTTAGCCCTGCATCACCTCTTTTGCCTTCTGCGTCAACTATCCCGGCTGTTCCAGCAGTTCCCGACAGTTGCGGCTGTTCCGCAGTGCTGGATTTTGCATGACAAGCAGCTTTTGCGCTGGGTCTTCTGGCTTTGCGTCAGGACTGTGTGGGCCTAGACTGGCCCAATGTCATCTCTCCTGGCTATTGCGCTGTCTCTTTGCAAGTTCTCTCTGCCTCTCTGTCAGTATTCTCCAGAATTTTCTCCTCTCGGACTCTCACTGCCCCTCTACTACTGAATGATCACTTGATTCGAATTTCTCAGCTTCCTAGCCCCAGAAATCGAACTCTAGATCAATTCATTCTCTTTGTGTGTATTTCCAAATGAACCCCAAGCCTCCATTTTATACTTTTCCTGTTGAGTCTTCAACGACCGAGATTAAGTCTCTAATCAATGGCTAAGATTAAAACATGACTTGAGCCGCCTTCTAGATCATTCTCACGCATATTTTGATTAGTACCCATTAATATTTTAATTTTCCCAAGTTTAGACTTAGGAACCCCATTAAAAGTATTAATTATTTTAATAAAATACAATCCGGGTGGAATTTCACCAAACTGTTTGTGGTTTCTTTAGAACTCATGTGCCTTAGCCTCTTAACCAATTTTCAAAGCTAGAGCACTTCCGATGCCACCAAAAACTAACACTCCCTCTTAGCGAGGAAATTGCTCTAGCAACAATGTCCACTATTGGCCCTGCGTCACCTCTTCTGCTTTTTGCGTCAGCTATCCCAACTGTTCTGGCAGTTCCCACTGTTCCGGTTGTTCCGACAGTTCCAGATTCTGCGTGACAGGCAACTTTTCTTCTCTGCACTGGCCCTTCTGGCTTTGCGTCAGGACTGCGTGGGCCCATACTGGCCCAACATCAGCTCTCTCGCTACTGCGCTGCCTCTCTGCAAGTTCTCTCCGCCTCTTTGTCAGTATTCTCTCGAAATTCCTTCTCCCGGAATCTCACTGCCCCTCTGCTATTGAATGATCACTTAGTTCAAATTTCTCAGCTTCCTAGCCCCAAAAATCGAACTCTAGATCAATTCGTTCTCTCCGTGTGTATTTCCAAATGAAACGCAAACCTCCGTTTTATACTTTTCCTGTTGGGTCTTCAACGACCGAGATTAAGTCTCTAATCATCGACTAAGATTAAAACATGACTTGATCTGCCTTCTAGATCATTCTCACCCATATTTTGATTAATACCCATTAATATTTTAATTTTCTTAAGTTTAGACTTAGGAACCCCATTAAAAATATTAATTATTTTAATAAAATACAATCCAGGTGGAATTTCACCAAATGGTTTCTAGGTTCTTTATAACTCATGTGCCTTAGCCTCTCGACCAATTTTCAAGGCTAAAGCATTTCCGATGCTACCAAAAACTAACATAGACCAGAGGATATATGAGTTGTAGGATCAAGGTGGATGTACAAGATCAAGTACGTTGCAAATGGCAGTATAGAGAAGTATAAGGCTAGGCTTGTGGCAAAGGGGTATGCACAAAAGGAAGGAATAGACTATGTGAGACCATCGCCCCATTAGCTATTTATACCTCTATCAGGTCCATTATATCCCTAGCAACTCAAATGGGATGGGAGATTCACCAGATGGATGTCAAGACAACATTCTTCAACGAGGTGATAGAAAAAGAGGTTTATATAGAACAGCCCGAAGGCTTCGAGACTCATGAAAAGAGAACTGATGTATGCAGGTTAAAGAAAGTCTTGTATGGGTTCAAGCAGGCACCCAACGCATGGTATGGCCGGATTGATAGTTACTTGCAGCAGTTGGGATTCATCAAGAGTGATGTTGATCCTAATCTCTACTATCTAATGGTGGAGAATGAGCCACTTATTCTGGTATTATATGTAGATGACTTATTTCTAATTAGGTCATCTGGGTTCATAAAGGACTGCAAGAAGAATCTTGAAGCAGAATTCGACATGAAGGATATGGAGTTTATGCGTTATTTTCCAGGGTTGGAAGTTTGGCAGAAGAATGGGGAGATATTCTTTGGGCAAGGAAGATATGATATAGAGGTTTTGAAGAGATTCAAAATAGATGCATTAGGAGACAAGGAAGTGGACCCCACCTTGTACAGGCAACTCATTGGGTCGCTTATGTATCTGGTCAACACTAGGCCAGATATTTGTTTCGCTATCAACACCCTTAGTTAGTTCATGGTGGAATCGAAAAGGGTACATTAGGCAACAATTAGGCACATTTTTAGATGTGCGAGTGGAACAGTTGGATATGGGTTGAAATACACCCGAGGAGATGACCCCGGATTGAGTAGATTCATAGATGCAGATTGGGCAGGTAGTTTAGTAGACTGGAAAAGTACCTCCGGTTATTGCTTCAGCGTTGGATCAGGGATGATCTCTTGGTGCAGCAAGAAGCAGAATTCGATAGCTCTGAGCTCAACAAAAGCAAAATATATGGTGGCTAGCACAACTACGTGTGAAGCTATATGGCTTAGAAAACTGCTTGTGAGTTTTTCAGGAAGAGAATGGAAGCGACCAATGTTTACTGTGATAATCAGAGTTGTATCAAACTCTCTGAGAATCTAGTATTTCATGATCGGTCGAAACACATTGATATCACATGTCACTTTATCAGAGACTGTGTTCAGCGTGAGGCAGTACAACTGCAGTATGTCCCCACAGGAGATCAGGTAGCAGATGCACTCACAAAGGCTCTAGGAAGAGATAAGTTCATCCAATTTAGGGAGCAGATGGGTATGGTAGAGAATCGCTTTCAATAGCAGAAACATATGGCTTCTCAGTTGCAACAACAATAGATGAGAGGGATTTGTAGTAATTGGCAGCAATATGCAGGGACATCAACAACACAAATGCAACATTTGCGCAATAGTTGGTGGACAGTGATGTCAGACATCAACAACACAAAGGGAGATGATATAGAGTCAGGGTGGTGCTTCAACAATTTGCATTACTAGAGTACATTCCTCGCTAAGAGGGAGTGTTTATTTCTGGTAGCATCGAATGTGATCTAAGCCTCAGAATTTGCAAGGAGGCTAGGACACATGTATTCTAGAATACCCAAAAATTGTTTTGGGAAATTCCACTAGAGACAGTTTTATTAAAATAATTAATTATTTTTAATGGATGCCTAAGTCTAAACTTAGGAAATTAAACTAATTAAAGGGTATTAATAAAAATGGGTGTGAATCTTCTAGAAAAAGACACAGATCGAGTCAATATGATTTGAGCCATTGATTAGAATTTAATTTGGGCTGTTGATTATTCAACGAGAAGATTATAAGAAGGACTTCGATGGGCATTTGGAATAGACACTAGGCAGATACTCAGTTGCCCAAGTAGATCGATTTTCTCACTGGCTGTAGATCAGCGAGAGGAAGTTGAATCAGAGGGTGAGTTGCAGGTGAGAGAGAGAGGGTATCAACAATAGTCGAGAGTGTAGGAAATGGCAGGAAGAGGCAACGCAGAAGAGGGACACTTATCACCAACGTAGAGGCAGTGATGCAGGGACAACACTGTCATTGTGGAAAGGGTTACTCAGTGTGGCTAACGTGAGGGCAGCAAGTCACTGTGGAGTGGAGAAATTTGTTTGTGAAATTTCTCTCAGTGATTCTTCTTCTATTCTGTTATCCATAGATTGTACATGAGATTTTGCTGAAGAATAATAAAGAAAATCGTCATCTGCTGCACTGATTTTCCCACATTGGTTTTTTTAGGGACTATTGTCCAAAAATAACTGTGTTAATGTGTTATTGTTTTGCTAGTATTTTCCTTACATTTATTTTTTGCAGTAGTTAATTTGTGAAGACTGTAGTGTATATATTTCAATATTGGCCGTAGACAACTGCAAATAATTTGTTTCAGTAAATTAACAAATAGAAGAAATATCGTCAGTTGCTGCAGTAGGATTTGGAATTTCCGGATTTTCAAGCTCAACCCATTGGCCAGATGGGGAGGGACAATTCTAACAAGCCCAACTTGTGGGTACGATGCCAACTAGGGTATACTTTGCATAGACCAAAATAGGGGGAGATACCCAACTTGTGAAAACAGATAAGGATCACACACACCCTATGGGTGAAAATAGGGGAGATACCCGATCTACTGCAAGAGTAGGGATCACGCACACCTATTGCCTAGAGTAACCTCAACGCAGGAGTCCTCCATCTCAATTCCTCACCTGGGAGCTCAGATATGGGGAAGAGCTGGCTCAGTATTCTTGATCAGTCCTGCTTTGTAGATCAAAAACATATCGTCATGCTTATATCTAGTAATCATAACGTCTTAATAACAGCAGTGTCCTGTTCATACAGGACATCAAATCACATATTATATTAGAACAAATATATATATATATATATATCAGAAAAAGGTTACCTTGTTCGACCTCCCTCTCATGGAGGCAACAACCACAAGCCTAAGCTTGTCTCGTACAACAACATTATCTCAATATATGAAGGTATCTTAGTCCCAGGCTCCCAACAATATACAAGATTCTATGCTAATCGGATCCCACTCATTATTATCGTAATGTATTCCTGTCATATCTAGAACTTGCTCAACTAACTCTCCAAAGAGCTTCTTCATCTTGACTCACGAGTCACAACTAGCCATGCTAGCAACAACGTACTCAACATCGGTCGCGCTTAAAGCTACGAACTTCTCATCCAAAATATCATGGCAGATCTCATAATAAGCCAACACACAAATGTGCTTATATCATCAATCATGATCTTGATCAACATCAATACATCCATGCCGTCACATATCAGAGAATATCTCAGACCAAAAAAATTGATCGTCCCATGCAAATATCTCGAAGTGTGCTTGACGGTAACTCAATGCATATGAAGCAACTCAATCATGAATTGACTTAGATTCTATGCAAAACATATATATATATATATACGGATAGGTGTTCACACGAAACATCAATGCTTTAATCAACTATCGGTTGCCAAATCAAGTTCAACAATATCTCTTCATAACTTCTTGAAATTCAATCGAAGTGTCCGAGGATTTGCATTTCCGCTTTCCAAAAAATCTTCAATAGCTTCACGTTATAGATTCTTTTCCCAATTTCAGAATGTAATGCATCATGCCATGATTCTTCATTTCGAACTTCAGAGGCCATCTCCCTCTTACTTTGATCATCAAAGGCTCATTACCTATCAAGAATAGGCCATCAGTATATAAAACCAAAATCAAATCCATACCTTGGACCACTTTTGAAGTAGAGGTTTGGATTGGCACATCTTCCTGCCTTCACCATATAACTGTCAATGTGGACATACCAGGGTCAGGAAACTTTGCTTCATACAATGATTTCTGCAAACATAACACTTGAGCAAACCAATAGGCTTAGCCTTACATGAATCAATACTATGCAATCAAATCAACTAAGTCAGCGTATCAAGCCTTAGATGCCAGATCAAAACTAATATCAAAATCATAAAAGTTTCTGCGAATATCCCTGTGACAAAATTTTTGGACCAATGTTAGGTGGAGCTCATATCCAAATATCAAGTCATGACCTCATCTATTGTCATGTGAACTGTTGATTTCTGTAGCATCTAATGTGCTCTTGCCTCGAGATTTTGCAGAGGCTAAGACATGCATTATCCAATACCCAAAAATCGTTTGGGAAAATTCCACCTAGAGATAATTTAATTAAAATAATTAACTTTTAAAATGGTTCCCTAAGTCTAAACTTAGGAAATCTTGTTAATTAAAGGGTATTGATTAAATCAGGTGTGAATCTTCTAGAAGAAGACGAGGATCAACTCCCAGTTAATCTTAGCTCTTGATTATGTTTTAATCTTGCTTGTTGGTGCTCCAACGAGAGATTACAAGGAGTTTGATGGGCACTTGGTGAACACACTTGTGCAATTCGATTTAGTTGGGAAGTCGATTTCTTGAGTAGTAGCTTTGAGTTGTAGGAAGTGACTTAGTAAAGTCGAAGCAATGAGAGAGGGGCAGGGATAATAGACCTGAGGAGAGTTTTCTAGATCTAGGGAGTGCATAGCAAAGAAGACAGAGAGAGGTTCAGAGAGGCAGTGCAGTGCCACGCAAAAGCAGCGCAGAGCTTTGGAGGGAGTCCGAGATTCAGTTGGGAAAGTCGAATTCCAGAGCTAGAAGCCTGGGTGTGAGACGGAAGGGCCAGAGGATCGAAGTTCAGCGAGTAGGAGATCAGAGGAGGAGGTGACGCAGAGCCTAGAGATTGTGATGCAGATCTTCGTAGGCTGACGCAGAGGCAGTGTGGGGCCAGCCATCCAGAGCCTGGATCAGATTCAGATCGCCAGTGATAGCGTGAGATTCTTCTCACTATCTCCTTGTCAGTATTTCTCTCTATTGGATTGCCAATTTGGGCATCTAACGATTTGTATTCAGATTACTACTGCATAATAAATAAAACCCTCAGCTGCTGCACCGATATTCCCACATTGGGTTTTCCCGGGGACATTTGTCCAAAAACAACAATGTATATGTGTGCGTTTATTTCTCTCTAGTGCAGTATTTAGTTTCTGCAATATATTATTTATGTAGGCTGCAGTGTATGTATTTCAATATTTGCCGTAGAAAACTGCAAGTAAATTGTTCAAGTAATTTAACAAATAGGAGAAATATCATCAGTTTGCTGCAGTAGGAATCCGGTCACTGATTTTTCACATGGTATTAGAGCACAAATTGTAAGCCGGAGAGCTCAGCACAGAAGGAAGGAGGCAGTTCGAATTTCTGCATAGGCATCAAATCAAAAACCTCAGGGGCATCGTATTTCCTTGGCCATAAGGGTCAGTTTTTCGTGGAAATTTTTTTCTCTGAGTGAGTTGATAAAGAATAAAATTTCCTAGAGTGAAGAGCACTAGACGCCGAGGGAGTAGCAGTAGTTTCCTTGCAGAGCAGATTTTCAGTTGGGACGCAGTTATTTTGTAGCAATTGCTGGTAGAATAACGTCATAAGGAGAGAAGAGCACATACTGAGGGAATTCCTTCCTGAGAGGCCTTCTAGGCAAAAAGTTCCAATTTTTTAGCAGAGCAACAAGCGTTGTGTGCAGGATTTCTCACTCCAAAAGGGAGTGCGAATCGCTGGGTAGCAGCTGCGTAGAGGACAAGAGGAAGCAGTTTGAATTTTTTAGGAGAGATGTCATTAGATGGGTTGAGAGATCAAGATCGTTTGGATGTAACCTCCAACTGTGTGATTTGGAAGGCTAGGATCTCTTGCCTTCTAAATGGGCATGATCTCAAAACTTAGGTCGATAGTGTGGTAGCTGTACTCACCGATGTAGATCCACTCAAGAAGCACGAGGCTGAGATGGCGAGAGCTAAGAGGATCATTCTCGATGGAGTTTGAGATCATGTGGTATCCCATATAGCTGGCAAGGATACTGCTCGACAGATGCGGGAAGCATGAGCTACGTTCTACGAAGGATCTTTTGAGCAGCGGAAGATGTACGTAGAGGAGAAGCTGAGATGCATGAGGATGCAGAAAGGGGAGCGTGTAGACCCTTCCTTACGAGGCTTCAAGATGTTTGGGATCAATTGGCTCCAGTAGGGTTAGCGCTCCCCCCTCAGAGTTTGCACGATTAATGCTAAATAATGTTTATGAAGATTTGCAAGTTTTCGTCCAGAGCATCCTAGGTAGAGAAGAACTGCCAGATTGGGAACATGTGTGGGCTGATATGCAGCAGGAGGAAATGAGGTGTGATCTGGTGAAGGCTGCCATCAGTGGCAGTAGCAGCAGTGGGATGAAGCAGGTGAAGGAAGAGGAGGATGTGGCCCTTGCATAAAAGGGGCAACAGGAGTAGCACAAAAGAAAGAAGGACATTTCGAAGATCAAGTGCTTCAGGTGTGGTGAGTTGGGCCACTACAGAATTTAGTGTCCTCTCTGAAAGAAGGACAAAGAGGAGAAGTAGGATCAGCAAGCTGCATCTGCTAAGATCGACAAGTTGTCCTCTAGACTGGAGGAAGAGTTTGCCATGATCACTGAGATGCCTCCAGGGGTGAGGTGGGGTGATCTGGAGTTGTAGCCCCAGAGAGCTATAGGATGGGTAGGATTCGTGAGGAGGTCCACCTTATGAATCAATACCTTGATACAGGAACCCAAGACATGCAGTAGTAGGATGGACTAGTGGCAGTTGGTGCAGTAAGGTGCCAGAGTGACATATGCAACAACTAGTAGCAGGTCAGAGGCTGAGCAACACAGAGCAGAGTTGGCAGTAGTGTAGAATCAGCAACAACGTAGAGGCTTCAGCGACAGCTCATAGGCTAGCAGTAGTCAGAACTTGGACAACGGATGCATCATACTGACCACAGTTGGTTTAGTATTTTGGATGCTTTTTCGTTGCAAATGTTGCAGTTGCAGCAACAGATCGGATGGGTTGTAGCGCAAATTCAGTGTTGGCAATAGTTTAGTAAGGCCGACAGCAGCACAGATGCAACTCATATCAGAGTTGCGCAATAGTTGGTGGGTCTTAGAGCTAGACATCAATAGCGCAACAGGAGATTGTGCAAAGACAGAGTGATGCTTCGGTGGGTTGCAGCACTAGAACACATTCCTCGCTAAGAGGGAGTGTTGATTTCTGTAGCATCGGATGTGCTCTTGCCTCGACATTTTGTAGAGAGGCTAAGACACACACATTCTTCAATACCCAGAAATCGTTTGGGAAAATTCCACCTAGAGATGATTTAATTAAACTAAATATCTTTTAAAAATGGTTCCCTAAGTCTAAACTTTGGAAATCTAGTTAATTAAAGGGTATTAATTAAATCGAGTTTTAATTTTCTAGAAGAAGATGAGGATCAACTCCCAGTTAATCTTAGCCCTTGATTATGTTTTAATCTTGGCCGTTGGTGCTCTAACGAGAGATTATAAGGAGTTCGATGGGCACTTAGATAACACACTTGTGCAATTTGGTTTTGCTGGGAAGTCGATTTCCTTAGTAACAATTGTGTGTTGCCGGAAGTGACTTAGTAAAGTTGAAGCAGTGAGAGAGGGGCAGGCATAGTAGACTGGAGGAGAGTTTTCCAGATCCGGGGAGTGCACAACAGAGAAGATTGAGAGAGGTTCAGAGAGGCAACGTAGTGCCACGCAGAGGCAACATAGAGCTTCGGAGGGAGTCTGAGATTCAGCTGGGAAAGTCGAATTCCAGATCCAGAAGCCAAGATGTGAGACTGGAGGGCCAGAGGATCAAATTTCTAGCCAACGTGTGATCAGAGGAGGAGGTGACGTAGAGCCGAGGGACTGTGACGCATATTTGCGTAGGATGACGCAGAGGCAGCGTGGGGCCAACCATCCAAAGCCTGGATTAGATCCAGATCGCTAGTGACAGTGTGAGATTCTTCTCACTATCTCCTTGTTAGTGTTTCTCTGTATCAGATTGCCAGTTTGGGCATCTAATGATTTGCACTTAGATTACTACTACATAATAAATAAAACCCTCAACTGTTGCATTGGTTTTCCCACATTGGGTTTTCCTAGGGACATTTGTCTAAAAACAACAGTGTATATGGGTGTGCTTATTTCTCTCCAGCGCAATATTTAGTTTTCATAGTATTTTATTTTATGTAGGCTGCAGTGTATGTATTTCAATATTTGTCCTAGAAAATTGCAAGTAATTTGTTCAAGTAATTTAACAAATAGGAGAAATATCATCAGTTTGCTGCAGTGGGAATCGGGTCACCGATCAACATCAATACATCCATGTCGTCACTTATCATAGAATATCTCAGACCAAAAAAATTGATCGTCCCATGCAAATATCTCGAAGTGTCCCTGGCGGTAACTCAATGCATATGAAGCGGCTCAATCATGAATTGACTTAGATTCTATGCAAAACATCTATATGGACGAGTGTTCACAGGGAACATCAATTCTTCAATCAACTATTGGTTGCCAAATCAGGTTCAACAATATCTCTTCCTAACTTTTTGAAATTCAATGGAAGTGTCCAAGGATTTGCATTTCCACTTTCCAAAACTCTTCAATAGCTTCATGACATAGATTTTCTTTTCCCAATTTCAGAATGTAATTCATCATGCCATGGTTCTTCATTTCGAACTTTAGAGGCCATCTCCCACTTACTTTGATCATCAGAGGCTCATTACCTGTCAAGAATAGGCCATCAGCATATAAAACCAAAATCAAAGCCATACCTTGGACCACTTTTGAAGTAGAGGTTTGAATTGGCACATTTTCCTGCCTTCACCATATAATTGTCAATGCGGACATACCAGGGTCGGGAAACTTTGCTTTCTTCAAACTTAATACTTGACCAAACCAATGGGCTTAGCCTTACACGAATCAATACTATGCAATCAAATCAACTAAGTCAGCTTATCAAGCCTTAGATGCCAGATCAAAACTAATATCAAAATCATAAAAGTTTCTGCCAATATCCCTGTGACAAACTTTTCAGACCAAATGTTAGGTGGAGCTCACATCCAAATATCAAGTCATGACTTCATCTATTGTCATGTCAACAAGTTGTTATTAAGCAATATCAAATTTCATCAGTCCATCCTTATGATCATAGCATGAATCATTTCTTCCACTAAATATGAATGCATACATCAAGGACATGTCATATAAGTTCCATTCGTTGTTAGATTACTGCATATTGAATCACAACTGTTTATTCTTCAACCAATGAGGCCAATACAAAATCACTATTGAATATTGATATTAGTCACTGAAAGGTACTATGCTCACATAACACTGTCATCAAGTCAAAACCCTAATTTGTTATCACAGTGAATTTAATCAATCCATAAGCCAAAACATATAAAGCATCATGTCAATGTTCTAGAGCATATTTATGAACTATCAAGCATCATGTCAAAACTCCAAATATTGCTTATCTATGCCAATCAACCAAATCTTGTCAAACCCTTGCAACCATTCTCAAATATTGTCATACACTAGCTTCAATGGTTAAATCAAAATGACATATTGACATGCATATTTTGGTCACCTACAAACACAATTTTAGTCAACACATTCACATTCTCTATAGTAAGTCAAATTTTGAAATTTCCCTACTCAAAGAACTTTCTGTTGTCTGCTCCATATTTGTAGGACTGTTATACTCCTAGTGCATTCCTAATTTTATGCATAAATCTTCAATTTTTGTTACCTACAGACACAACCACACCCATAGGCTTTCTTCCGTGCGGTTGGAGGCCTATAATCGAACTGTTGAGTTTTCTTCCTTGAGGTTGGGGCTTAGACTAAGGGAAACCCTCTTTTCTCAGACCAAAACTTGTTGCTGACCAACAACATCAAATATTTGTCTATTTATGTCAAAAAACTTCATCATTAAAGAATCTTCTATACATCTAATGCAAATGATAATAGGTCCAGGGATCTTATGAAGAGTCCCTCCCTCTTATTATTATTCAAGCCATCAAACCCTTCAAGCATTATTATTCAAGTCATCAACCTGTCTGTAATACTGTCATGCATCAATATAATTGTTTGATCATAAAATCAATCTATATCAGGTTCTAACACATATATTCATCATGGTAATAACATGTTAGTGTTAGCTACGTGATCATCACATAAGAACATGACATCAAACTTTTAGCAAGGATTAGTGTCAAATAGCTAAGAATATATACTATACCTCAAGAATCATGATCACAACATCATTTCTTAATCACATAACTCAATTCATCAAGTCAGGGCATTCAATTTTACCATATGTCATAATTATTAAGCTCATAAAACCTTATCCATGGTCAACAAGAAGATCCTGAATATCAATCTCATTGTTATACTTCTATCATCATGGTTTCCTTGCTTGTTATAAACATTATCAATAGTATCAAGCTACCATATATAAGAATCAATGTGCTAACCTTGTTTATAAGATCAAGAAATCGATTATGTCTAAAATGCCAAATATCAAGTATACCAATATATCAAAGATCAATGTTTCTAAGTAGTTTTACCATGACTTAATAGAATGTAAGATACTTTTCCAATACTAGGTGCACCATCTCATCATAAGTATCATGAATCAAACTCCATTGCATGCATGAGCCATTTGTGAAGGTGATATACTCATCATACCTTAGGGCTTACCTCACCATCCAATATTGCAGCTGAAACTACACATCATATATAACTTGTAGTAGTCAAATACTTGTGCATCTTCTTATTTGACATTGATAGCGGGGGCATTTTGTCAATTTTCTTGTCATGGGAAACTATAGCTCTCCTCTTCCTGCACTAACCATCCTCTCTTGCATCTCAGATGATCCTCAAGAAAGATCCACTTATGACATCTCATCAAGAGGTCAGAGGTATCCAAATACTCACATATACATGCAAGAAATACAAGTAATAATCAAAACATTAAACCCAAACAGGAATAGAATCACAAAGAGGTAACATAAATTTAAAAGGTACTTATCTTTTAACAAGAGGAGATCAACTTCCTCTTGAACCAACCTTCAAGAGTCATTACCATCTCTTATCCATATACAATGTAGCCTTCACTATTTCAACCAACTTCATCAACAACCAGGCCTAATAGAGACTATCCCATCTAGGGCTTCATCAAATCAGTCACAAGTGCTTTGAACATTTTCACATTGATCATGCTAGGGTTTCTAGATTGCATATCTCAAATCTTTGCCATAAACTAAGGTTTCTTCCAAACCCTAACCTCATATTATCCATCAAACCCTAATAACCAAATTACCTAGAGTTTCCTTCAAACCCTAGTATTCTTTTAGGGCTCCATCGTCTTGTCTTGCTTCCATCAAAGGTGTCCTCATAGGGGTGATCTCAATGACTTTTCTTCAACCTAGCTTTGATACCATGTTAATTTTTTTCTTAGGGCTATATTGTTCTTTGCTTTGATAATTGCATTTCTTCATTTACACATTAAATTCACCCCGTAGTATCATATCATTATTCAATTTTACAACATTATTCAACAACATATGCAATTATATAGAAAGAACAACATCATCATCAATGCAGCGGAACACAAAGGAACAATAGAAGAAAAACATTCACACATAGAGAGACTAGGGAAAAACTCACTAAGGGGAAAACCCTTTCAAATTCTTCTTCTTATTAGATTGTCATTGAATGATTCAACAAAAGGGAGTACAATGATCCATATCTTCAATCATAAACCTATCCAACAAAAACAACTAGACAATATCCATGAGAAGAATCCAACAATGCCAATAATTCAAAACCCTGATTCAGGATCCTGTAGTCAAATGTCATTGTCTGTAGTCAATTGCCGAAATCTGCGGTCAACGAGCGAAAACTTCGTCCCATGACATGTCTGCGGCTGAGACCATAAATGTTAAAAATAGAGATGCGAGCTTCAGACCTTGCAATTTTGGACCTGTGCCAACCAGTCTCTGCGAACTTGCCTCAGACCTGTGGGAGCCAAACCAAAGAAGAGAATAGAATAATGCTCCATGATGATGTCCAAATGAGGTTGAGGTTACTTGTATTTATAGCCTTCCAAGGGTGTCCAATTTGTTTTAGGGCCGACCTGATCAAATATGCACATGTGGGCTTTAATTAAAAAATACACATTCCCTTGTCCAAATTGAATGCTTCAAAAGTCAAAATTGGTCCTCTCGAAAAGAGAAATCTCTCCATGGTTGGAATTTGTCACTAAGCTGCCAAATTAACACATAACAGGTTGCACGTTGCCTCACTTGTCCCTCGTCGCTACTTGAAGAGAAGTTGGCCCTCCTTTAATGGTGAAATAATGCTTGAAAAGACACTTTGAAGGCAACGTTATTTGTGCTTTGACTTGGAGATGACTTGGCTCTCCTAGGAGAGTGCAATGGATCTCTTTTCTTCCTTTGGAGAATGCGATATGTTGCTTTGTGGAGTGCAAAATCGTTGTGAATCGTGAGATTGCCACAAAGAATGATGGCCATGGCCTAAGAGGTGTACATACATAAGAGAAATGGTCCATGTAGGGAATAAAAGATAGGTGCGCTAATACAATGATGAGATGGGTGTTTCCAACCTTACATAGTGTGATCACCATTACAGCGCTAACACAAGTGTTTCTTTAAGCCACGTGTCCCAGTAGATCCACCTCCTTGATGCTCATATACGAATCCAAGACATAAGCATGTCCATCAAGGTAGGGAGTTACCACCCCCTAGGGGGCAATTAGCAAAGTCATAAAACCAAGCACTATGAAGATGAAACTAAGAAGACCGGTCATGATCGTCCATCTAGAGGGAACTAGGATCCCACATGGCCTATGTTAGAAAATCAGAAGGGCAGAAATATTTTCTTATTCTTGATAATTACTTGTGATGTTCTTGATTTGTTATTACGATTATTTATATCTTCTTTCTTTTAGTTCATCAAGAAATTGCCAAAGCAATAACACATAAAACAATGGACACCAGATGTAAGCACTATGCTAGGGAAAAACCCCCCTCGAGTGGTAAACCCAGTGAAAATTCTCTTCCTTTTAATAGTAATCTTTGAGGCTCTTCACCCTAGACAAAAGACCAACCTTCCCTCCACACCAAGTCAACCTCCCAGATCTTTGACCTCCTTCCAACAACTTCGACTATGTAGCAACTTCTGGCATCAGGTAGCTTCCGGCATCAGCGAAACTTGGAAGACTTTGATCTCCCAAACTAGGGTACGAAACAGAGAGAGAGAGGCACCAAAATTTCGTTTTTCTTCTTCTCCTTAGACTCCACCCAACTCGCACTCGTTTTAGCTTCCTTAGACCCACTTTGCACTTCTCCGGCTTCCTTAGAGATATCGAACTTGTTTGGGATGAGGTGCTCCAAGTGAATTCAACTTGCTTCTATTTATAAGCTTCAAGGGAGGTCGAATTGATGTCCTTAGGTCGGCTTGATCTCTTCTAGGGCGACTTGACGTGGAGGATGCATAAATTATATTTGACTCAATACTAAATTGTTTTACATGATTCAAAAGCCCAAGAAGGGTCTCTTTAAAAGTACAATGACTCTATTGACTTGGAATAAATCCTAGAAGTCCTCAATGGGGACTTTGACCTAAAACATGGTGACCCAAGCATGAAACCCATGCTTTAATAAGTCACAATAATAATGATAAAAATTCTTTTCTTTATTCTTTTGACATGTACATTACAAGATGACTCAAATACATTTAATGAAGACCTAACCTAGTTACATTTTCCAACACTCCCTCTTAACTAGGGAGTTATTCATCATATACAACGATGATCTCAACTATATGAACCATGAAGAACTTTAGACACCGCAATGCCATGGACTAGATTCCTGACCAGGGAAATCTATTTGTTAAATTGGCAACTAGGGCCAAACTCCACACGGGTCATCTTATTTATGACAACTGATATTTTTCTTGGATTCCTCTCTCCGAGAGGTGTAGGATTGATTTAAAGATCATCCCATTCTGACATGTACAAATGAAGCTATGAATCTATTTTGGTTATGGACAAATTGTCAAGGTCGACCAACAAATTCATGTAGGCTCAGAAGCCCAACAGTCACGTCTATTCATCCTCAACGCTTGCTTATAAATACTTGATGCCTCATCCTCATTTGGACATCACTCATCATCACACATCTCTCTCTCCTCATCTGATTGGGTACGGATTTCTGGGCAACTTCTCTCTCCACACGTGCGAAGGAAAGGGCACCAATTTTTTGTTTTGGACGTTGACTAGTGTTGACCGAATTTCAGGAAGGGTTTAACCATCGTTGACCAGCCAACATTGACTTGTTTGACTGCGTTTTTGTTGGGGAAAATTCTGTTTGGGCATGCCTCATTTCTGGGCACTGAAATTGAGGCAATCCGTATTGTTTGACCAACGTTCATTGTGGTTAGGGCTAATTGTAGGTTGACTATTTGACCAGACTATGACTGGTCAACATTCAACTGTTTTGAGGGTTGTTCCATCTTGTTGTTTGAAGGCCGAAGTTGACTGAAGTTGACCAAATCTTTGAGGGTCAAATTTGCCTTGTTGACCAGCCTTGACTTTTCTGGTTAGGGCTCTTTTGCTGCTGTTATAAATTATCAGAATTTGTAAATTGTACTATCTCTCTCTGCTGAACTATTGAAAACTAAAAGAAGATATGATCAAGGGTTTTCCCACATTGGGGTTTGTCCCTGGTTAGTGCCACATCTCGTGTCCTCTTGTCTTGTCTTGTCTTCCACTGTTTCTGTTTATGTTCTATTAGTGTTTTACTTACATGTTTATGTGATTGCTAAATTGAAATTAATATTGGGCTCATAAAGAAATTGAAGTAAAATTACTTTAAAGCATAGAACATACCGTTGTTGCCTAAAATTAACATGGTATCAGAGTTGAGGTGAAGACAAAGCCCAAGCAAGAGTGAAAGAGCAATCACCAAAGGCAGTTGGACAAGGACAAAAGACTCAATGGGTTCCTCATCCTACTTCTCGGCTGAAGACAAAGTCCATGATAAATCTGACTATCATGGATGGAAGATGTCTCTTGGTTTGACCTTGGAAGAGAAGGAAATGATGGATTGTGTATAGGGTAAAATCCTTGAGCCTCCTTCAAATGCAGCGACTGCTGCGAAGACCAAGTACAATAAGGCTGAAGTCAAAGTGAAGAAGATTATCAGGGATTCCATTGACAAGCATCTGGTGGCATATATCTTCAAATTGAAGACCTCCAAGGAGATATACGATAGGTTGGTCAGCGTGTTCAAGGTTAATAATGCTAATCAAATTCTCTTTCTCAAGCATAAGTTGAGGGATATTAAGAAGGGCAAGGATGAGGACATTCAATCCTATTTTTTGAGGATTACTGAGATTAAGAATGATCTACTCTCGATTGGAGAAGTCATTCTTGATAGGGAACTTACTTTCACCACCCTTGGAGGACTCCCACCTGAGTGGTATGTATTTAGAACCACTATACTTTAACAATGATCGAATTCGAGGGTTTGAAGAATTGATGTCGAGATGCATTCAAGAAGAAACAAGAATGGTGGAGCAAGAAATGCCTTCTAATAGAAGCAACCCGACTGCATTCTCTGCTCATGCCAAGAGGAAGAACAATGCAGGTTCAAAGAAGCAAAGTTAAGGAAGACTGGGATTTAGAAGTGGAAGGAAGGGAAGATGCTTTGTTTGCAATAAGTTTGGCCACTATGCAAGGGAGTGTCCTAATAAAAGGGATACACCTCGAGATGATGACTATCATAACAACTCCAGGGTCAACTTCAACAACAACAACAACGATCAAAGAAATGGCAGGTCCAATGGAAAAGGAAAAAGGAATGCGGGTCATCAAGGAAATGTTTGACCCTCCAAGAAATCAAGGAACTCTAGGTATGACGAATCCAATGTTGTTAACAATAAGCAAAAAGAGTACTATCTTATATCGGCCGTCGCCACTGGCTGATTGGTAGTGGTGCCTCAAGGCACTTCATCAAATACAAGGAAGCCCTCTCTAATCTGATAGAAAAGGAGACAAACTTGGAGATCATCCTTGGAGACGATGCCACCTATCCCATGAAGCGAGTAGGTGTTAAAATTGGCAACTAGGGCCAAACTCCACATAGGTCATCTTATTTATGACAACTGAAATTGATATTTGGCTCATAAAGAAATTGAAGTAAAATTGCTCTAAAGCATAAAACATACCACTGTTGCCTAAAATTAACATGGTATCAGAGCTAAGGTGAAGACAAAGCCCAAGCAAGAGTGAAAGAGCAATCACCAAAGGCAGTAGGATGAGGACATTCAATCCTATTTCTTGAGGATTACTGACATCAAGAATGATCTACTCTCGATTGGAGAAGTCATTCCTAACAGGAAACTTACTCTCACCACCCTTGGAGGACTCCCACCTAGGTGGTATGTATTTAGAATCGCTATACTCAACAATGGTCGAATTCTAGGGTTTGAAGAATTGATGTCGAGATGCATTCAAGAAGAAACAAGAATGGTGGAGCAAGAAATGCCTTCTAATAGAAGCAACCCCATTGCATTCTCTGCTCATGCTAAAAGGAGGAATAATGTAGGGACTAAAGGTCATTTCCATGGAAGCGTGGATCTAAGGGAGGAAGGAAAGGCAGGTGCTTTGTTTGGAATATGTTTGGCCACTATGCAAGGGAGTACCCTAATAAAAGGGATACACCTTGAGATGATGACTATCATAACAACTCCAGGAGCAACTTCAACAACAACAACAACGATCAAATGATGGCAGGTCCAATGGGAAAGGAAAAAGGAATGCAGGACATCAAGGAAATGGTTGACCCTCCAAGAAATCAAGGAACTCCATGTATGATGAATCCAATGTTGTTAACAATAAGCAAAAAGAGTACTCTCTTATATCGGCCCTCTCCGCTGCCTGTCCTCCGGACACTTTGGGAAATTGGTTGATTGATAATGGTGCCTCAAGGCACTTCACCGGATACTGTTGAAATTTCTAAGTCTAACCCGTTAGAAATTTTCCTGCACTATCTGGTTTATTTCACCTACTTGTTTAATTACTGAACAAGTTATTTAACCATATAAAAACTGAAATAAACACAATGCAGTGTCAACCATCTACACATCATCAACTGCAAGAAATAGACAAACACACAAGGGACACCGTTATTTTTGGACAATCGTCCCCGGAAAAACCCAACTTGGGAAAACCAGTGCAACAGTTTTGAGGGATTTATTATTAAGCAACTTTTCTTGAGTACAACTGGGTGCCAAACTGGCTCACCCTACAGAGAAATCTTTCTGGCAGTAATACCTCTCTTCGGAAGCAGATATTTTGAAAGTCTGCTCCAGGAAACTCTCTCCAACATCTCTTTGAGGCTCAGTGTCAGCCCTCTTGGCCTCTGCGTCAGCCTAGAACCCTCTGCGTTAGCTTCCTAATGCACTGTGCAGACTCTCTGGCCCTCTGTGTCACCCACGCAGGCCGTCTGGCCCTTTGCGCAGTCACTCTGACCCTCCGTGTGGCTCTTGCTGGCTTTGCGTCTGCCTCTCTACCTCTGTGCTGGTCTTCCAACACTATCTCCCTCGGTGCAACTCTGATCACTAGTTCGATTTCTCTCGAGTCTCAGCAAACCCCGCTCCAGAAAATCGTACTGACTAATCAACTTGGTGTATCTCCAACTGACCCTCAAGCCTCCTCTTATACTTTTTCTGTTGTGTCTTCAAGACCGAGATTAAATCTCTAATCAACAGCTTAGATTAAATTTGGCTTGATCCATGTCATTTAGGACCTTCTAACCCAGTTTTATATTAATACCCATTAATATTTTAATTTTCCTAAGTTTAGACTTAGGAACTCCCTTAAAAATATTAATTATTTGAATATCTCTCTAACCAGGTAGAATTTCCCCAAACCATTTCTGGGTCTTGGATATCCCATGTGCTTTAGCCTCTCCACTAATTTTCATGGCTATAGCACATCCGATGCTACCCCAAATCAACACTCCCTCTTAGCGAGGAATGTGCTCTAGTAATACTCCACCACTGAGCATCACCCTGATCATCTGGCACCAGTAGCTGTGCTGATACTTGGCCTTGCTGCTCAACACCCTTTGCATTGCTGCATCTTGTACTGCTGCCCATGGCTCTACCACTACCACTGCTACATCTGTACGACAACTCCCTCTGCATCCGTGCTGCTGCTGGTCCTTCCTCCCAACACTACATCTGCATTGCAACCCTCTCTCCTCATGCTGCATCGTTTTGCTCATAGCACTACCGTTGCTACTGCTACACTGCAACTCAGTTACTAAGACGATGGTAACTGATCTACCCAACTACTGACATCCTTGTCAGGCTAGAAATCCTCCTGATGTTGAAGCTCTCTTTGTTGCTATCCAGTGCTCTCTCTACTGCCTCTGCGCTGCTGCAACAAATCTGTGCCTCACGCACCGCTACAAACCTCTATGTGCCTTCCCGCACTGCTGCAACCTCCTCTATGCCTCTCGCACTGCTGCAATCCCCACTATGCTGCTACAGATCCCTGCACTAGCACTTTATGCTGCTTCATCCACATCCACTTCTACCGACATCCGCCATCCTGCTAGGGTCTCTTGGGGTTCCCGTAGTCGAATATGATCCAAGAGTTTGTGTACTTCAAGGATCCTGCCGCTACATCTTTTGTAGTCCTCCTGACTACAGCTCGATGACTCCCCACCTCTTCTCTAGAGGTACATGAGCACTCATGGCACAATCGTCATCAGTCTCCACTTCTCTGCCTTAGCTGGCGTTGCCTTGAAGTCAGATGCCTCTCCTTATTCTTCTTTCTGGGACATTGGGTTGCATAATGGCCCAGCTCCCCACAGTTGGAGCACTTTATCTTATAGAGGTCCTTTTTCTTCCTCTTCCCTTGTTGCCCTGCAGATGCCAGAGCCGCATCCTCTTCCTCCTCTTTCTTGACTCAGGCTTCTTTGCCGCTACTTCCCACCTTGGTCAGCCGTCTAATCTCTTCTTGGCGAAGAGCTGCCCACAATTCTTCCCATCCTAGAAGATTCGCTCTGCCCAAAATGCTTTGGATGAATGTCTCCCACTCCTCGGAGATTGCGTTCAGGGCGGTCCTTACAGTTAACTCTTGATCCGGCGTGGCCCCTATGGAAGTCAGTTGGTTTCGAATCTCCTGCAACTTGTTGAGGAAGTGATTTATCTGCTCCCCCTTCTGCGTTTGGTACAACTGTAGCTGATTCTCTAGTAGCATTTTCCTGTGCACGAAAGTGCCTTGATACAATGTCGTCAAGGTATCCCACATTTCTTTTGTCGTATTCTTCTCGACAATATGCTGAACTACATGATCCTTGACTCCATCAAGGATTATGAACTTTTCCTTGGCCATGGCATCCTCATACCTTTCGTTATCAGCTGGGTTGACTGTGATAGCCACGATTCTCAAGGCGAAGGGCTTGATTCGATGTCTATCCATAATAGACAGGATCTTGGCCTTCCAGATGACAAAGTTGGACGCCCCGTCCAGCCTGTCCTGATCCCTCAGTCCGTTCATTTCCATCTCTTTTCTTCTTTTCGACTCCTCTAAGTCTCTACTTCCCTCCTGGAAGTTCTCACTTGACCTCCCTTTGAGTCTCGATTTCCTTCCTGGAAATCCTTCTGCCAACAGTGGAATCGCACCTCTCTGATCCCCTTTGCTCCTACAACACTAATCTGGATTTCTTGGCTAGAAATCCGCCTAGGTAGCGACTCCCTCTACCTTGGTTCTGCCTCGTTAGGTATTGTTCTGCCTCGACAACAACAACACCCCACTAACTTGACTCTCCACAATCTGCCCATAGCTTCCTATGCCCCAGTAACTGAAGAAACTAAGCCTCTTGGCTCTGTGCAATCCTGACAGTGGCTAAATCGCTCTTTTTGCCAACTGCGTCACTCCTACCTGACTGAGCAGGATGACGTGGCTCTTCGTGAGCTTCTTCTGCCTTCCTCTTCTTCTGCGCTGGCCTCTCTCTGGTTTGAAATGATGATGCAGGCCCCTTGCATCACTCCTCTGCTGCTTTCTGCCTAGGAACAACTTCTGTCTCTCGGACAGTTGTTTCTGTTGCAAATTCTCTGATTCAACTTGTGCCTTCAGCTCTCTTGTGATCTGCAATCCTTTGATACCATGTTGAAATTTCTAAGTCTAGCCCGTTAGAAATTTTCCTACACTATCTGGTTTATTTCACCTACTTGTTTAATTACTGAACAAGTTATTTAACCATATAAATATTGAAATAAACATAATGTGGTCTCAACCATCTACAGATCATCAACTAAAAGAAATAGACAAACACCAAGGGACACCGTTATTTTTGTACAATCGTCTCGGAAAAACCCGACTTGGGAAAACCGATGCAATAGTTTTGAGGGTGTTATTATCTAGCATCTTTTCTTGAGTACAACTGGGTGCCAAACTAGCTCACCCTACAGAGAAATCTATCTGGCAGTAATACCTCTCTTCAGAAGCAGATATTCTGAAAGTCTGCTGCACGAAACTCTCTCCAGCGTCTCTCTGAGGTTCAACATCAGCCCTCCTGGCCTCTGCGTCAACCTAGAACCCTCTGCGTCAGCCTCTTGATGCACTACGCAACCTCTCTAGTCCTCTGCATCACCCATGCAGGCTCTCTGGCCCTCTGCGCAGTCACTTTGACCCTTTGCGTGGTTCCTGCTGGCTCTACGTCTGCCTTTCTGCCTCTGTGCTAGTCTTTCGACACTCTTTGCCTCTCTGCTATGCACTCACTGCCGCTCGCTGCAACTTTAATCACTTGTTTGATTTCTCTCAGCAAACCCCGCTCCAAAAAATTGAACTGAGTAATCAACTTAGTGTATCTCCAACTGACCCTCAAGCCCCCTCTTATACTTTTTTTTGTTTAGTCTTCAATGGCCGAGATTAAATCTCTATTCAACAGCTAAGATTATATTTGGCTTGATCCATGTCATTTAGAACCTTCTAACCCAGTTGTATATTAATACTCATTAATATTTTAATTTTCTTAAGTTTAGGCTTAGGAACTCCATTAAAAATGTTAATTATTTAAATATCTCTATAACTAGGTAGAATTTCCCAAACCATTTCTGGGTCTTGGAGATCCCATGTGCTTTAGCCTCTCCACCAATTTTCATGGCTAGAGGACATTCGATGCTACCCCAAATCAACAGATACAGGAAGCCCTCTGTAATCTGATAGAAAAGGAGACAAACTTGGAGATCATCCTTGGAGACGATGCCACCTATCCCGTGAAGAGAGTAGGGAATGTTACCCTTCAATTGAATCAAGGTAACATTATTCGTTTGCAAGAAGTACTTTATGTACTCGATCTCAAGAAGAACCTAGTGTCCATTTCAACAATGGAAGATAAAGGATTCAAGGTGGCTTTTATCGATGGAAAGGTATGTGTTTGGAAAAGAAATTTCAAAGATGCTTTTACTCTTGGGTTAAGGGTTGACAGTTTGTATCAAGTTGGAGGAAGTCCATTGGGAGCCATGTCTTGCGACACATCTCTACAATCTAAACTATGGCATCAGAGGTTCTCCCATCTTCATTATAAGGCCCTTCTTGATGTGAGATAGATTGTGATAGGTATACCTGAGTTCAAAGTAGAGCATGAAGGTGTATGTCCGGGATGTGCCGAAAGAAAACTTACAAGTGGACGATTCCCCTCAAGTAATAGTAAGACCACAAACATATTGCAATTGATCCACTCCGACATATCTGGTATGATGCCTGTAAACTCCTTGGGAGGATACTTATATTATCTCACCTTTGTGGACAATTATTCTTGTAAGACCTGGATCTACTTCTTGAAGAAGCAGGATGAAGTGTTCACTTGGTTCCGACATTTCAAAGCCTTGATCAAAAACCAATCTGCGAAGAAAATCATGATATTGAGGACTGATAATGGGACTGACTATGAATCCAATGTATTCCAAGATTATTGTAGAGAAGATGGCATTAAGAGGGACACTGCAATGCCATACACTTCCTGGCAGAATGGTGTGGCTGAAAGGAAGAATCGCTTTATTGTAGAAGCTGTTCATGCCATGCTTCATGATCAAGGCCTTTCGAAGTTTCTATGGGGTGAAGCTACAAATACGGCCATCTATGTTCAAAACCGATGCCCTCATCAAGCATTCGACTCCAAGATTCCTAAAGAAATGTTCACTGGTAAGAAACTCGATATCTTCATTTTAGAATTTTTGGAAGCCTCATATATTTTCATGTGATGAAAGAGAAAAGAAGCAAATTGGGTGCATCTGGGATGAAATGAATCTTTGTGGGCTATAGTGAAAATTCTAAGGGACATAGAATTTATGTGGCTGGTCAAAAGGAAGTTGAGATAAGTCATGATGTCACCTTCAACGAAGATGTGGCCCTCAAGAAGATCAACAACCTTCCTATCCTAAGAAAGGACAAAGAAGTTGACATAGGAAATCAGGGTGAAAAAGGGGACGAAATGATGCCTGATGTTGATGAACCTATGGATCCTATTGATCCACTCCCTCATGAGCCTTCCTCCTCAAAGAGGAGACCCTCATGGCTTAGGGAGACTCTCGAAGACGCTGAGAGGCATACTACACCAAGGGGGACTTTCCATGAAAGCAAAAAGATGAATAGGTACCAAGGATATTTGACCGCCATAAGCACTATCATTCAAAATGAGCCTTCATCATTCGAAGAAGCCGTGAAGCAACAAGTATGGAAGGATGCTATGGATGAAGAATACAATTCAATTATGAAGAATGATGTCTAGGATGTGGTCCCTAGATCCTAGGACAAATTGGTTGTCGCTTCTAAGTGGCTCTACAAAATCAAGCATGGAGCTGATGAAAGTGCATAAAAGTTCAAGGCTCGTTTTGTTGCTCGAGGCTTCTCTCAAAAGGAAGGTGTAGATTACGATGAGATATTTGCACCCGTTGCCCGATACACCAACATGTGCTCGATTATAACCCTTGCTGCCTAGCAAGGATGGAATCTACATTAGATGGATGTCAAGACTGCCTTGTTGCATGGTTCAATCAAAGAGGAAGTCTATTAGGAACAATCTGAGGGGTTTGAAGTTCATGATCGGGAATCCCATGTATGTAGGTTGAAGAAAGCTCTCTATGGATTGAAGCAAGCACCCCGGGCTTGGTATGAGAGGATCCATAGCTATCTGATGAAGCTGGGATTCATTAGAATTGAAGCCGATCCGAAGCAAAAGCCAGGTTAAATTTTCCTCTCTCAAGGAAGACATGTTGTGAAGATATTGGAAATATTTGGGATGTTGGACTGCAAGCCTGTGACTACTCCGATGGAACTTAACTTTAAGAAGTTATGTGGTAGTGCTACTGGACCTAAATTGGGAAATGCTTCTGAGTATCGTAAACTCATAGGAGCACTGACGTTCTTGGTGAACTCTCCTCCGAACATATGTTTTGCAGTTAACACATTGAGCCAATTCATGGTTGAGCCTCATCATATACATTGGATTGCCGCCAAGAATCTTTTGAGATATCTTCGAGGCACAATCACTCATGCACTGAGATACACTGCCGGAAATGTGAGGTTGCATGGTTATTTTGATGTTGATTGGGTTGGCAGTGTGGTGGATTGCGAGAGCTCTTCTGGATGCTATTTTTCTTTGAGTTCTGCTTCGATATCCTGGATGAGTAGGAAGCAGAAATCGGTTGTCTTGAGCACCACCAAGGCCGAATACATAGCTGCTAGTATGGCCTCCTGTGAAGCTGTCTGGTTGAGGAAGCTCTTCAGTGAGCTCTTAGGACTTGCTGGATACCACTGTGATCTTCTGCCACAACCAGAGTGGGATCCGAATATCAGAGAATCCTGTGTTTCATGATCGCTCCAAGCATATAGATATCAAGTACCACTTCATCCGGGTATGGTCACATTGGTATTGATGAGCAGGTCGCCGATATTCTGACAAAGCCCCCTAGGGAAGGTCAAATTCTTGGCCTTCCGAGAACGACTTGGAGTCGTGGAGAGACCCTCTTATCAGGGTCATGTATAAGATGGACATTGAGCTCTGGGAGCTCCAGGGGGCTTGGGGTACTTCTTGGAGTGGTGAGCAAACACAGGGTGAGTGGTTCAACCTTCCCCTAGTGGTTTGTTTTGTACAGGGTGAGTGGTTCATCCTTCCCATGTGATACCTGTTGGCAACATGTGAGTAGGACGAGTGGTTCATCCTTCTCCTGCCGAGATATCCTACCCATGCAGTGTGGGACTTATGGGAAGTACCTCTCATCTGGGCAATGAGTAGGGAAATGAGGATAGGGACCATAGTACTACCGATGGACGCTTCATGTGCTACCGTACTCCTTATGCTAGGATGTTTGATATTGATATGGGATCAATCGGAACTGACTTAAGATCAGTAAGAGTGGTATGATACACTTTCTTTTGATTGGGACTGACTCTGGGTCAGTGGAGAATGGTATGATGCATTCTCAATCACATCTTCTTCTTCATAGTTTAGTAGAGTAGAGTAGAGGAGTGCAGAGTAGTGCATGGATGGCAGAGATGGTATAGATTGGTAGATGGATTAGCAGGTGGAGTCCTCCTTAGTTGAGAGGGAGTGTTAAAATTGGCAACTAGGGCCAAACTCCACATGGGTCATCTTATTTATGAAACTGAAATTGATATTGGACTCGTAAAGAAATTAAAGTAAAATTGCTCTAAAGCATAGAACATACCATTGTTGCCTAAAATTAACAGTAGGGAATGTTACCCTTCAATTGAATCAAGGTAACACTATTCATTTGCAAGAAGTACTATATGTAGCCGATCTCAAGAAGAACCTAGTGTCCATTTCAGCAATGGAAGATAAAGGATTCAAGGTGGCTTTTATTGATGGAAAGGTACGTGTTTGGAAAAGAAATTTCAAGGATGCTTTTACTCTTGGATTCAGGGTTGACAGTTTGTATCAAGTTGGAGGAAGTCCATTGGGAGCCATGTCTTACGCTACATCTCTACAATCTGAACTATGGCACCAAAGATTCGCCCATCTTTATTGTAAGGCCCCACCCGATGTGAGACAGATGGTGATATGTATGCCTGAGTTCTAAGTAGAGCATGAAGGTGTATGTCCGGGATGTGCTGAAGGAAAACTTACAATGGGACCATTCCCCTCAAGTAATAGCAAGACCACATTCATATTGCAATTGATCCACTTCGACATCTCTGATATGATGCCTGTAAACTTCTTGGAAGGATACTTATATTATCTCACCTTTGTGGATGATTATTCTCGCAAGACCTGGATGTACTTCTTGAAGAAGAAGGATGAAGTGTTCACTTGGTTCCGACATTTCAAAGCCTTGATAGAAAACCAATCTGGGAAGAAAATCAATATATTGATTAAGGGAACAAAGTTCCTTCTACATATTAATTACTCCAGAAGACTTGGAATATAAAGATCTGCATTGAATATATTAGAATATATATATTAAAATGTATGAATGAATGATTGATACAATGAGAATGAGAGGCTTGCTTATATACCAAGGAGGTGTCTCTTCATGGAGAGTCATGTCTCATTTAGACATGACTCTTCAACTTAATTACTAACTAATAATCATTATTTATGATTATTATAATTTACATGATTTCCTATATATTTATTCAAAACATTGCCTTCCTCTTTAGAAAGCTTTGTCGTCAAAGCTTGTGAATGAAAAAGGTTTGATCTCTTTTTCGGCTTCAATTGTCTTTCTATCTCGGAACTGTCATCTTTGTTGATACATGTTGATATGATCCTCTAAGTTACAAACAAAATTGTCGCATTGAAAAAGGATCAAACCATCCTAGATTAATCTTCTGTGGAATATTCTGATCGTGGAATTTTCTAAGGACTTGTCATCATAGGACTGGGTTGAGGTTACATCATTATTCTCTAGAGCATCAATTTGTTGTTTATGTTCTGAATGGTCTCGATACGTAGCATGGTTGAGTTGTCTACTCTCATGATTCAGATGTCGATAGGGAACTTTTTTGGTTTGACTTTGCCTTATTAAGTGTGTGATTTTTTTTTATTAACTCCAGGTGATGAAGTTGTTGAGTTGGTTATAGATCCTTCACTTGGGGTGTTTATCATCTGAACTACAACATCCAAGTGCATTTTTTCTTCAACTAGTTTGCATTCTTCTTGAGTTATGATATTCACTGGATCGACATTCGTTCCCTTATCTTCAACTTGCACTGTTATGACGGGAGATTTCGATACTTCTTCTCGAGTAAATTGTTCTAACTTGTCTTCTAATGCTTTCTTAGCATCCTTAAGTTTCTTAATTTCAGTGAGTAGATTTTGATTATGGTTTCTCAGACTTAAGAGTTCTTTGGTTTCTGATTCATCAACCTTATTTTCAATGTTTTGACTTTTGAGTTTTTCATCCTTTAGATCTCTGATTTGTTCTACTAAATTTTTATTAAGGTTCTTTAAACGCAAGGTTTCCTCTTTTTGTTCTGATAAGTGCTTCTTGAGTTTTTTCTTTGTGACCTTAGTGTTCTTCACTTGTGCTAGTAATTTTACGATGCGGTCCTTGAGGCGAGAGATTTCTTCATCCTTTTCCATTACTTCCTTGTAGTGCATATCGACACGATTTTTATGTCCCTGTTGTAATGCTTCCTTGATTTGCTGAAGTTTGGCTATTTTGCCATTCTCTTGATCTTCTAGCTGCAATTTCTTGGTACACTGGATTACATCGTTTGGTAGGAGCGATGATGGGCTTTCAACTCGCAATGTGGATTTTGTTTTCTTCATTTCGTTATATCTTGCCATTACTTGTCTCATATCTCTTGCTAATAATTGTTTAGCTACATCACTTAGAAATTTGACTAAGGTAAAAGTTTTGTAACATTTTGTGCAAACAACGTTTTGATTTCTGAATGATTCTTGACAATTAGGGTATCCTTTTGAACAAAAATGACATATTGCAAAGAAACCACTGCTTTTGGTGGACGACATCTTTTTGTTGTTGTTGTTTTTTTTTAATTAATTTTATGTTATTCCCTTTTTTTTTTTTTTTAATATATATATATATATATATATATATATATATATATATAATACTCTTTTTTTTTATAAACCCTTCTTTTTATTTATTCTTTTTAAATATTATTTTTTTTAATTTAAGTAATTAATTAATTATTTTTAATAATTAATTAAATTATTATTATTATTATTTTTAATGATAAATATAATTTTAATAATAAATTAATTAAACTAATTTATAGAATTAATTAATAAAATTTAATTAAATTATATTTAATTATGTTATATGCTACCCCAATCGAAAGTTTATAACGCTGTCTGAAACCTCAACAACTGTTGACCGTGGCTTAACTAGTTGATTTGCGGGAGTCGGAGATTCGATGGCGTGAAATGGCGGCGGCGGCGATTTCCAGTGGTTGCGCGTAGTGGGTGGGCTACAAAAGTGACTTGCAATGGGTGGTTTTGGCGTTGGCCTGAACGGATTGTGGGTGGCGACATAGGACCGGTTTTCGCTGTCACATGTGCACAATGTCGTCGACAGCAGTTCCTGTTGGTGGTGGTTGCAGAGGCTTTGGTGGCCTAGTGCAACAGTTTGACACTAGAGGGCGGCAACAGATTGGTGTGGAAGGGTAGCCGAAATAGAATGGCTTAGTCACAATGGCAATTGCTACAAGTCAATCGACCAATCAGGTGGACGACGTCTTGATGGCAGTCAAGGAGGACGCGACTGATGCGTGGTAATTGACGACGACTGGTTGTTGTTCAGCCACCCTGATTTCGGGGATGCAACCTTTAGTATTGCTTTTCCCTTGTTTTGGTTTCAATGACTTTTTGTGCAGAGTTGTTGGTAGATTTTATGTAATATATATATATATATATATATATATATTTTTTTTTTCTTAATATATATTTTTTATTAATTTCTTTTAATCAATTTTTTCTTTTTCTAAAAACTATATATATATATATATAATTATATATATTTAATAATGGCCAAAGGCCTAACAACAAGCTGGAGAAACACCAAAACTGGTAGCGAAACGCTAGAATCATGACGACAACACAATGCCTAAAGGCCGGATCAGACGAACCTCTGATATCAAATGAAGCGAACAAAGTTCCTTCTACAGATTAATTACTCCAGAAGACTTGGAATATAAAGATCTCCATTGAAGGTATTAGAATATATATATTAAAATGTATGAATGAATGATTGATACAATGAGAATGAGAGGCTTGCTTATATACCAAGCAGGTGTCTCTTCATGGAGAGTCATGTCTCATTTAAACATGACTCTTCAACCTAATCACTAACTAATAATTATTATTTATGATTATTATCATTTACATGATTTCCTATATATTTATTCATAACAATTGAGGACTGATAATGGGACCGAGTATGAATCCATTGAATTCCAAGATTGTTGCAGAAAAGCTGGCATTAAGAGGGATACTACAATGCCAAAGACTCCCGAGCATAATGGTGTGGTTGAAAGGAAGAATCGCTTTATTGTAGAAGTTGTCAGTGCCATGCTTCATGATCAAGGCCTTTCGAAGTTTCTATGGGGTGAAGCTGCAAATACCGCCATGTATGTTCAAAACCGATGCCCTCGTCAAGCATTGGACTCCAAGATTCCCGAAGAAACGTTCACTGGTAAGAAACCAAATGTCTTTGATTTTAGAATTTTTGGAAGCCTTGTATATTTTCATGTGCCGAAAGAGAAAAGAAGCAAATTTGGTGCATCTGGGAAGAAATGAATCTCTGTGGGCTATAGTGAAAATTCTAAGGGATATAGAATTTATGTAGCTGGTCAAAACGTAGTTGAGATGAGTCATGATGTCACCTTTGACGAAGATATGGCCCTTAGGAACTGTTAGCGCTTGAAATTTCACCTTAGGCTGAAAAAGGCAAACCTCAAGGCAACATCAAACTTTTTAGCCTCGTAGCTAGCCCTACGGGGCAGGAGAAGGTTCTCTCCGGTCTATCTTGTAAAATCTTCAATGGATGAGATGACCAATAAGGTAACACTGATATTAGGCTAGTAAACTGATTAGAAGGATTGATTTTGAAATTTTTGGGTGTTTGGTGGCAAA
>APFE030053861.1:1102-17957 GCA_000404065.3 Pinus taeda
GACACGTCATTTTATAACCAATATCGAATTTGAAACGACAAAAATCCAGCAATCTTTTTATGTTTTTACGGTCGGAAGAGAGTTGTAAATGGACTGTCTTTTAATTCCGTTTTAATGAGCTTAAAAGAAAAACTCGGCAATCTTTTCATACTTTAGGAGTCAGAAAAGGGCTTAAAGGCGACTCTAGCTGAAAATGATAGATTTCGCCTGAATAATCCGTTATCTTGCACAAAAACACAAACATTACTCTACCTATTTGAAAGGGATAAAAATTTCGCAAGAATACCTTTTCAAAGTGAAACATAAAGAAATTTGCATTTTATTTACTCAAAAAACTTATAAAAAGGGCCTTTTACCATTCATTTTTACCATTTGTGATTTGGGTGAGAAAATAATGTTTTTTCTTAGAAAACTTCCCGTGAAGATTGCGGAAAATCCAACTGTTGGAATCGAACGCCGTCTTCTCCAGGTAATCCACATCATCCTACTCTTCATTTTTAACCGTTTCAATTTTCATTTTAGCCTTTTATTTGATTTTTTGGGAGGGTTTTTAGGCATAAAACCTGCGCTCGGGGTACGCAGGTTTACCACTGCAGACCTGCGAACCCCAACTTTTTCTCCATTGGGAAAAGGCTCAGGGTCCACACATTCCGTGTAGACAAAGTGCGGTCCCACGCACTGTGTCTATCACGTAGGGTGCGGTCCCCGCCGCGAGGGTTTTTAACCAAAAATTTCTCAAAAATGGACCAATGAAAATATTTTCTAGCATTCTAATTCATCTTTATGCTTGATGCAGGTAGTACATCATGCTAGATTGGCGCGAATGAGAGCACGAGGACGTGGATGCTACCGCATGGAATCATCAGCCTTCACTTGATGCTTTGAGGGTGTGCAGCTTGTACAAATACTGGGCCATTCCTGGCATGAGGGCTTAGGTGGATTTCTTACAGTGGATGGTTGACAGATGGAGCGTTCAGTACCAGTGCTTCTTTATTGGCGGCCACCAGCTCGAAATCGAGCCGAAGGATATATATTTCTTGACTGGTTTTCCTAAGAGAGGCGTTGACTTGACTCTATTCGGGACTAGGGCAGGTGGCCAGTCTGTCGATAGCCTCTGGTTAGAGTACTGCAACTGCCAGACTAGAGACAAAGGGATAGATATAAAGACCATATCCCATCTTGAGCTTATGGTGATTGTATTCACTGTTACTAGACTTTACGGAGCTGCCACATTACATATTACCACCAGATCCCAGATGCGTATGGCAGTTGATTGCTTCCAGGGCACCATCTTCAACTGGTGCGACGCTGTGTTGGCCAATGTGAAGGGCCAATTGACCAGGGCCAAGAACGGACGACTTAAGACTTTTGGTTATGGGGCTTTAGTCGTGAGTTTTGGCCTGGAGAGGATTCCTATGCTGATCCCGCAGCACCTTACTGTTGGAGCTGGGCTTCCTCGAGAGCCCAAACTGATGCGATGGGGCATAGTCATGGCCCGTCATCCTGATGAGGGGACTGAGGTCGGTCGGTTCAAACCTGAGTATTTCCAATGGTTGGAAAACCAGGTGTTTTCTATTCAGAACTTCGCTTATGTTGGGATTGATTTTCGTGGAGACCCAGACATGGCTCTTCCTCCAGGAGAGCAGTGGGATGACTCAGGTAAAATCATTTTTCAACCTTTTCGTAATTTTAATTTTTTTTATTTTTTAATCATCTTAAAACTGATAGTAATAATTTCAAAATGCAAATGTGGGGCCACAACGACCAGCCACTCTTTGACCTTACGAGAGAAAACAACCAGTTGCACTGGCTCCAGCCCCACAGGAAGAATCAGCAGAGACTTTGGCCAAGTTGGAGAGCCATCTAGAGCGCCTAACAGGGGACATTCCCGAGACCAGCATAGACGACATCCCTCGTTGACTTCAGCGCTATGTGATTGGAGTCCCCAGACCTTTGAGGAGGTTCCTTTATAAGATGGCCCATGCAGTGGTTTCATATCGAGATCATCACCAGTGATGGGATGATCGCTTATTGTAGTCACACATGACATTTTTCTTTTTGTACCTACCATTTTTGTCGATCATAAGGTGTTCTTCAACCTATGATCGAGGACGATGTATTATTTTGACACACTCCTATATATATGATATCATTATTACTAGCTTGTCTTGTTAAACATGTTATGGAATGTTTTTAAATTTACTTGTATGATTATTGCACATGTCTACTTAACATTTGAGAAGCAATTTCATCTGCTAATGTATTTAAAGATCTTGGAATATGCTGATAGTCAATATAGTCAAATTCACATTCCAAGAGACGCACTCTAAAAAATAATCTTAATAAAACTGGATTTCTAATGGCGTATACTCTATTAAGCTGTAATACAACGAGTTCAGAATCTAAAATCACTATCAAACTCCGAAACCCAAATGAAATAGATTCAGATAATAACTCAACCACTACACTATACTCTGCAATGTTGTTTGTTGTTTGACCGAGGCTTACCCCATGCATAGATACCAACTCATCAGAGGGCGAATAGATAACCCAAGCTGCGGAAGAAATATTCTGTGTACTATGACAAGCGCCATCAGCGAAACCAATATATGTTTGGAGAGGCGTCGACATCTGTGACATCAAACGTAAAACCAAGATAAGCAGGAATAACGACGGAAATCTCATTCTCTAAGCTAAGCACACTTTAATCTAAAACACATCAGCTAGAAGAAAAAACTAACCTAACTAAAAAAAATCTCCACACTCGTTTTAAGCATAATACCTCTTCAAGTAGAGACCATTTCTGGGTTTACCTAAAGAGACCCCGTCAAAGTCTGCCAATTCATAGGCCCCTTTTGCTAGCTTTCGCTTGACAACAAAGGGATCATGCGACATAGGCACGAATTTTCCAGTGCCTAATTTATCATTTGCTTGATCGTACAAAGGACTAGATCTCCTTCCGAAAAATTTCGAGGGGTCACATTTCGATCATACTGAGCTTTAATACGTTTGGCATGAGATTCGATCGCTAATGCAACATCGCGGCGATTCTCATCTAGCTGAGCTAAGTATAATAAATGTCTTTCCTCTTCGGAAGTAGCTGGAAGTAACTCGATGGCCATTCGCAATGATGGGATTTCACAATCAATAGGTAACACAGCTTCCAAACCATAAACTAGTTGGAAAGGAGTGAACCCTGTTGATGTTTTAACTGAGGTTCGATACGCCTACAACGCTGAAAATAGCATGTTATGCCAATTCGACCGATGAATCCCAATGATTCGTCGGATCATGATAACTAGAACTTTGTTGATGGCTTCAACCAGGCCATTAGCTTGTGGATAATACGGAGTTGAACTATCGTGACGCAAGCTAAGCTGGCCTGTAAGTTCAGTCATCATAAAATTTAGAAAATGATGCCCATGATTAGTGATAATCACTTGTGGAACACCAAACCTAGCAATTATATGATTGAATATGAAAATCACAGCTGTTTTGCCGTCTGCCTCAAATGTAGGCATCGCCTCGGCCCACTTAGTAAAATAATCTACGGCAAGGATAATATATGCATGCCCCCCGGCCGAGTGAGGGTTACATGTAATAAAATTGATACCCCATTTGGCAAAAGGACCAACAACAATTATAGGGTGAAGAGGAGCAGGTGGAGCGCGCATCTTTCGATCAAAAATTTGGCAATTATGGCATTTTCGGACCGCAATAATACAATCTTTAAACATAGATGGCCAGAAATAGCCAGCGTGCAATATCTTTTGGGCAGTGGCATACCCAGACATATGACCACCACATGCTCGAGAGTGACAGTCATTTAAGACCCTTTCAGCTTCCTCATGAGTCAAACAACGTTGAAAAATAGAGTCTGCCCCACGGCGACAAAGAGTATCTCCAATAAGCTTGAATTGTTGGGACTGGAATTGGATTTTCGACGGTCGGATCGTGAAATATCTAGTCGAAAGGTTTGGGTTTGGAGATAAATGATGATATCCCCGTACCACGGATCTAAAGTGTTGATTAGAAACAAGGATTCATCTGCAATGGGCTCCTCCGCCACAGTTTCTGTATCAACACGCGGGAAGTCACACATTAATTCCGTAAAAACTAAAGATTTCTTTGACTTGGAATTTTCGAATTCCAAGTTGAACTCCTGCAAGATGACAATCCATTTGGAGTACTTGCTCCCCAGAAATTGCTTGGTCAAAATATAGATCATAGGGTTGCAATCGGAAATAACTGTAGTTTTGCGTAGTAAAATGTAATGACGAAAACGTTGGACAACTTGAACAACTGCCAATGCCAATTTCTCCACATGTGAATATTTTAGCTTAGTTGGATTTAACGTACGACTAAGGTAATATATCACATGTTCCATACCGAATTCATCTTCCTAACTATCACCATTCCGATGGTGGAATAGGAAGCGGTGAGATACAAGAAGTAATCCTAGTTGTAGTTAGGAGGATGCAACAGCGGTGCATGGGTCAATGCGTGTTTTAGCGCATCAAAAGATTTCTCATCTATCTCATCCCAAAAGAATGAAGTATTATGTTTCAACAACCAGGTAAAACCCTTTGTGATCTCGGTGTAGTTAGGTATAAATCGACGTAAAAAGTTTGCTTTCCCTTGCAAACTTTGGAGTTGGCGAAGACTCGAAGGAGGAGGCAATTTGATGATAGCTTCGACCTTCGAAGGATCAATGCGAATGCCGACTTTCGAAACTACAAATCCCAACAATCGACCCATTTCAAGACAGAACACACACTTGTGGGGATTCAACCGAATTCAATAATGCCTACACCTCATAAAGATTGCTCGTAAATGGATGAGGTGATCAGCTCGATGTAATGAATGAGCAGGCAAGTGATTGAGATAGGGTTGCACAATGTGCTTGATATCATGAGAAGCGTAAGACATGGCCCGTTGAAAAGTTGCGCTGGCGTTCTTAAGACCAAAAGGTAATTTGCAATAAGCAAATGTCCCCCACAGACAAATGAATGCCATTTTTGGTTGATCAACAGGCAGAATATTGATTTGATTGTATCCGGAAAAGCCATCCATAAAGGAGAAAATTTCATTGCCGGCACAATCATCAATAATTTGATCTATATAGGGAGTAGGGTAATTGTCCTTTGGACATGCTCGATTAATGTCCCTATAGTCAATACATATTCTTATTGTCCCTTGCTTTTTGTTTACAGGAACAATATTCGATACCCAATCTGTTAACGGGATCGGATAGATGAAACCTGCTTTCAATAATTTTTCAACTTCTACGTTAATTGCAGCAGCTTTCTTGGGTGATTCTGACGCAAACGTTGCCGAATGGGTTTAGCGTCCGGGTAGGTTTTAATTTCATGAACTACGATAGATGGGTCAATTCTTGGCATTTCCTGATATGACCAGGCAAACACATCGCGGAATTCTTGAAATAGGGCCTTATATGTTTGAATTTCATCTTCCGTACAAGAGGCACCTATATGAACGTTTTCAATAATTCTAGGCTTAACTGAAATGTCAAGGGGAATAGTTTGAGAAATATTTCTCAAGTTTAACTCAGAATCAGGATGTTTCATTGGATTCTGAGCATCCTTAACATATTCAGTCGTAAAGATTGATGAAAAATCATTTTCAAAACGGGGTAAAAACGAAGATCGGTGATGAAGATCTTCCCATGGTAATTCATTGACACATAGGATTTCATGAATTTGCTCATCTGATTGAACAAGTTCGGAAAACGTTATTAATTCCGAGTTTGATGTCGAAAGTGACTCCTCATGGACCATGTTAATTAAGTTGATTTGGGTTGATCTTTGGTCGAAAAACGACTGCAGGGTCTTATATGCAAGTTCATATGGACTCAAAGGCATAAGAGTACCAAATGAGTCTATCTCAGATTCAGAAGGTATGATCCAAGGATCATCATTAACAATGGTTCCTGATGAAATCATATGAATTGTTGCAGTAGAAGACGATGCGTTGATAGGAGGGAAAGGAAAAGTGCCCAGTAAACCAGAATCTTTAACTAACCCTACACCAGCACCCTTATAAGGGATCGTCGCTTTACCAACATGCTGAATGCTCTCAGCAGAGGCTGGGTCAGATGAAAAGTATGACAACTGGTCTATAGTTACGATCTTTCCATTATGAGGGAACTTTATAAGCCGAAAGACCGATGAGACAACAGCTATCATAGCGTAAGACCAACTACGACCCAAGAGAAGGTTGTAATCTAGAGGGGCATCAACCACCTCCACATCTAGATTAACGGTTTTGCCTTCAACCCCATATAGGTAGATCATGTAAAATGCCGAAAGGATGAAACCCACGGCCATCAAAGGCCTTAAGAATTGTCAGGGATTGATTAAGTGAAGGAGAACCAAGCGATCTCCAACACTGTATCGACATAATGCACGTGGAAGCTCCCTCGTCAATCACAGTCCTATAAACAGGTCTATTTTTTACTATCACTGGAATCTGGACAACCATTTGATGAGGGAGACACGGTGCACTATTTTCTAGATCGAAGATTATTAGGTTCGGGTCCTAAGTGTCAACAGCTCCTATAGCCAACAAAAGTAATTTGCATTGTGCTGGACATGATTGCAGCACTTCCAAAGCCAAAATTGCTGAGGGTGAAACAACTAAATCCTCAACAATGTTGTAAGTCTGAGCCGCTCTCACATGTGGATTGAAAGTAGACTTTCGAAGTACACCCTTTGTGGGCGGTTTGATTACTAAGGTCGGGTTAAGTTTCTCGATCTGTAGTGGATCGGAACTGGGAGCTGAGGTTGATGGATTTGAATGAGAAGATTCTGCTTCTTTACCATCAACAGGACTTTTACTACCATAATCTTGCGATTGAGTCGCAATCCTAACATGGGAAATCATCAATATGGGTTCTTCATTGGCACTGGAGGATGAACCTATCATCTTACTATCTTGATCTGGAAAAGGATCCTTCAAGACAGCAGGAGTTTGAGAACCTTTGACAATTTTTACAACCTCTGCCCGATGAGGGCAGTCTCTTGTATAATGGTCTTCATCACAGATAAGACATGGATAACGAGGTTTGCGTTTTTCATCAGTGGGTTCTGCTTTTTCGAGTTTATTTTTTGAATTTTTATCTGCTTTATTCTTATTCTTCCCTTTCTTCTTACCACCAGTTTTTGATTTAGCTGTAGATGACTCTACAACATGAATATCGGCGGAAAGTTCTGCGGAAGACTCTCCTATCAGGGAATCTGGCTAGGTTATTATAGGAGAAGAATTCTTGGAAGACTTCTTCTTACTTTTGGTATTTACCGTACCAATCATACCATCAGCGGCATGAACCCTAAAGGAGCAGCAGTGATTTGATTTTGTTTGGGTAGGTCAGGGATCTTCTCGTGTAACGTACCTGACTGAGTATAAACTAAGTCAAGGTACTGTGCTTGAGCAATGACTTGCTCTTCAGTAACTACTCCGGCTTTAGCTACATCTTCAGTGATCTTAGGCAACAAAGATTTTACAAACCACTCAGCTAATATTTGATCCGGGATATAAACCTTCACTAAACGTCGTCGACGTCTCCATTCATGGATATGATCTGAGATGTAAGTGGACGTCAACTACTTTAACGAAGTTAATAGTTTCGTGCCATTGTCGTATCTGACTGGCAACTGAAAATGAGTTAAAAACGAGGTAGCTAACTGACTAAAGTTATAAAAAGTGGCTCGCGGTAACTCGATGTACCATTTGGCCGCAAGACCAATTAGAGTGTGCTGGAAAAGGCGCAAACGAATGGAATCATCTGAAATGGAGTTGGACGCACACCAAAGATGATAAGTCATCACATGGTTCGACGGGTCCTCTCCTGGCTTACCTTCGAATTTAGGAATATCACTGGGAAACTTATGCGGCATTGGCGGCCAATACTGAAGATAGTTAATTGGATCGTTCGTAAGGCGCGTCAAGTCAGGCGAGTCCAAAGTTGCGATAAACGGTAACTGACGATTAGGGTCCCTAAAACTCGAGGTCTGCAGACCAGCCCCAGGAGGAGGATATCCAAGATAACTAGGAATGGGAATCGCATTTGGGATATTTTGACCTCCTGGAAAACCAGGATTAATCGGACCATACTGGGGTTGCTGAGGTTGTTGATTATGTATACCCAGGGTACGGTTGATACTGATAGGTTGGTTGCTGCGCAGCAAGACCGTATTGGTACTGTCCTTGGTACGAAGGTTGATTAAATTCAGGCTGAGAAGTGACAACCATGCTTCCTACAGGCATCTGGACCGAAGTCTGGACCGTAGGTCCAGACTGAGGTAAATAGGTCTGAGGAGTAGATACAGGAACAATAGAAACTGGAGCTGCTGATACTCCAGAAGAAGGTGGGGTAGATGGAGTAGATGTTGCAGTAGTTGAAGTAGACGTTTGAGGCGCAGTACGAGGTGTACTAGGCCCAGACTGAGAAACTACAGAAGGTGCAGAAGTTTGAACAGTAGACTGGACAGGTTGCTGAGATGGACTAGAAACCAAGGCTTGTCCAGGTTAAGATGACGACTGCACATTCGGTTGCAAGACCTGCTAGGATTGAGATGGATCCCACACCAAATTCGTTCCGGGGTATGGACCTTGAGGATATTGAGGACCATAACCGGGTTGAGGGTAGGGTTGATAATATGATTGACCAGAAGGCAGTTGGTAACCTTGAGATGGGTACTGACCTTGGGGTTGATAACCCTGAGGCACATATTGATACTAGGGTTGACCTTGAGGTACATACTGATATTGAGGTTGATTTTGGGGTGTATATTGATACTGAGGTTGACCTTGGGGTACATATTGAGGTGCATATTGAGTCTGGGGTTGACCTTGAGGAACGTACTATCCCTTAGGTATGTACTGTCCTTGAGGTTGTCCCCCGGGCGCAAACTGAGTACCTTGAGGTTGCCCCCCAGGCATGTACTCGGTACCCTGAGGTTGCGCCCCAGGCACATATTGAGTACCTTGAGGTTGCCCCCCAGGTGGTAACTGACCACCTTGAGGTTGACCTGACATCATTATAATTTCCTTTGCACTCAATGGTTTAGTACCACTACTTCTAGTTAACAACTTGTGTTCGATAGGACGAGGAGATGCTACCGAAAAAGTACCAGAAATGGACTGATACCCGCGGGAACAGAAGGACTGCCGTACAAATAGGCTTTCGGAGATTGATAATACATGGATGACGAACTAGACATATCCAATGCAGGATAATGATCTCTAGGTGAAGTGTGATAAAAAATGCGAGGTGGTGTAAAACTAAATCCCGGATTTTCCAAAAGATTGGTCAGTGAACGGTACCAAGCACTGCTCCTAGGCAGACTATAAAAAATCGATTCACGCTCCCTAAGTTATAAGATAGGTTGATTGTCTGCAAAAGGAAAGCTTTCTTCGATATCTGAAATAGCAAGCTCTTCGATTGCTATGAGTCCATCACGAAGATATTGGGTAATTACAGTTTCTACCCTAGGAGAACTAGGACCACTAGGAGTCGGAGAAACAAACTCTGATACTGGAGTAGGAGCAACTTCAGATTCGGGTTCAGATACCTCAGGTTCTTCACCTATGTCACTAGTAGATGCAATGCTACCAGTAACTTCTGAAATTACTAACAGTTGAGAATCAGAATATTCTACCAAAGAAGGTTCTCTTTCTTTAGGTGACTCACTTCTACCGCTACTTGGAGATACGAGGGCTCTCAAGCCTTCAAAGTGGCTCGGTATGTCTTCAGGAGGTTGACCCCGAAGTCTACGAGAAGTCTTCAGTAACTCAGCCACATTAACAAACTCAGGGGATTGGCCTCGAAGTCTACGGGAATGCCTCGGTAATTCAGCCACAGTTAAAGACTTTTAACTGCTTCACACGCAAACAAAGTAAAATCTCAATGAAAACCACCTAAAGTCTCTAAAGAACCAATCAAATGAATCACACGCCTAAAGAATCTAAGAGATCAAACACACACAAACAATAACTTTCCGGACCGAAAACACTAGTTGGTGATGAAATCCAACGTCACAGAGTTCGATACAGAAATAGCGGTTGGAACAGTTACTCCAGCAACCCGCTTAATGAATAGACTGGCACAAGTTTCTCCACTTAACCGTCTCTAGTGAAGAGAACCCCCCAGAAAATCCAAGTGAGTCTCGCCGATGTTTGCTCCAGGTACAGTGGAATCTTCCCGCCACCATCACCTTAGGAAGAATCCTAGAGAATATGGTCACTAAGGTTACCAACAGAAACAAATATACCTGGGGGATTAGTTTATGATCCAATACGCATGCAAGGGCGGAGTGGCAAGCTCAATCCCCTTGAAGGCTCCTCGACATAAACCGAGGTTTACCAACAAGTGACCCCAGGTTCCTCGACAATTGTTAATCTGAGGTTTACCGTTTGTAATACGTGAATATCTGGCGTCGTTCCCAATGAGGAAGGATTGATTCCCACACTGGTTCGGACATGATCTTGTGCTTCTCCTTTAAGAGGAGCTTTCCTAGAGCATAGATGCAACAATTGGATTTCTCTTCTACCGCAAGATACAGCTACTTGTTTGTTTTACTATCTTGGAGAGTTAATTACTCCCTACTCCAAGACACTAGCCTAAGCTATGTTGGTGTATTAGAGCCCTAGAAACAAAAAATTTGCTATATTAATTTTATTTTAAGCGTGATTTTTATTGGTTTTTGATTAAGTCAAGAGGTGATGGAGATGAAACTCGTGGCGTAAAGACTCGACTCAAAATCACTACAAAAATGCACTTAAGATGATTAAGAAATCTTTTCTCTTCAATGAATTTCTAGCTAGGAAAGAGTTGGAGAATGCAAATACTTGTAAACACAAATCTTTCTTAACAAACAAATCAAAAGAAGAGTATTTGTTCGAATGCACTCAAAACGAGACAACTAGTTATTTTCACAAGAATTTCCTTTTTCATTCAAACACTCAAATGCTACCAAAACAAACTTCTTCAAAAGAGATTTTTATATTTTATAAAACATTTAAAGCTATAACTAAAGCAAATCTTGAGAAAACTATGAATAAAGCAAACTTAAGATCTACAAACTATGAAAACCTACTTGAAGTAAAAGCTCACAAAATGTCTTTTCGAGGATGTTTTACTTGGCTATAAGCAAACCAAGGACAAATTTGTCCAGAATCACAAATAAGTCAAGAACAACCAATTTTGTTTTCCTTTTGAAAATGAAAATCCAAACTTTCAATCACAAGCTTTTCGAAGTTTTGTAAAGAGAAAACTCAAAGCGGATTCCTCAACAAGGGGAGATTTCATAAATGGTCATACTCATAAGAAGGCCGGTAGACACTAAGGTGATCTGAAGTCCCTACAGCTTCTAAGCTCAGAGCCACTACACAACCAAATCGAAAAACAAACCCAACAAGCAAAACTCCTAGGAATTTCACCTAAAACCCTAACACCAATGAAATTAATCCAAGGAAAGCTTTCAACAAGTCACATGCAAGTATGGGCAGAGGATAACAACTACTAAATCAAAATAAAACTAATTTAAAGAGTAAAATTCAACATTTTCAAAATTTTAGCAGGGTACGCAGGTTCAGAGTTTACACAGGTGCATGTACGCTCTGTGCGCAAAGTAAAAGTGCGTACAGGTACGCACTGTGATACAAGAACAGACTGCGGACTTCTCCTAAAGTAATGAAAAGAAAAAAACAAACCTAGTTCCACTAAATCTACCCAATTCCACACACAACAAGCCAAAAACAGAAACAAAAAGGCAAGTTTCTCAAGTCAAAGAAAAAACAAGGAAAACAATCAAGTCCCCAGCGGAGTCGCCATTTTGTCACGCTGAATGAGTCGATCTTGAGGACAAGATAGACCTTCATAGAATCTAAAGAAAACCTAATGACAAGCAAACCAACCAGACACTATCTTTCTCTAAATGTGCTTTTATAAATAATGGCAAACAAGTGTGTTTAAGGCCTACCTTATGTCCAACGCAAGTTTGGGGATGCCTTCACTCCTTTAATCCAAGTGAGTTCCTTTGTCGCGAACCTGCAAACACAAACAAGGCAAACGATTAAATAGCACCTGAATAACCCAATATTATAAAACATATTTAACATGAAAGTCAAGGAGTCCATGAAACAAATAACATGATATACTTGTTGAGAAAAATGAGCTTGATTGTATTAATTCAAAAGAGAAGAACCTTACAACCTTTGCCTTGACGTTGTACAAGCTCCTCCCAGGGTCCAACAAGAAGTCTCCTCTACTTTGACAAGCTTCACTCACTCCCCAATGAAGCCAAAAAGGTATTTGATCTCTCCTCTTAAGCTCAAATAGGAAGTCTTGATTTCACTAGCATTTACCCTCAAAATTTCAGCTTCTAACCTCCCAAGCCACTAACCCAATGCCTCAATTTATAGTGCAATGGAGGGAAGTTACTAGGTCCTCCTTCAAAGGGATAGAATCCTCCTTCAAAGGGATAGCTCCTCCTAACAAGGGATTATCTCCTTCTCTTTTGGGATGCATGAACCTCTTTGGAACGAACAATCCACGTCAAAATTCCTTCTAGAATCATCTAGAAGTAACCCAAAGTGAGTTTTTTAAGATAAAAATTGCACCTTTTGACTTTCACAAGGGTACACACCCTCCCCTTTACATACAGAGTGTATAAGTACGCAGGTACTCTAAACAAAGGGTGCGGGCCCACAGGCAAAAGTGAGAGAAAGTGCGGAATGAGAGTTACATTGCTTTTTGATGTCTTTCTCTCATTTCCAAAGCTTATTTTGAAGAGCTGACGTCTGAGACTTGCTTAGGAGGTCAATACAAGTGATGATAGACCCATACTGACTACAAATAATCAAGGTGACGATATTTTTTTGTAACAGTAAGAATTTCTTGTAGCAACTTAGTCAAATCTATCTTCAAATCTTCCATTTCGTCTTTCAATTTTTCTTCTATAACATCCATCTTAGCGTCCATGCCATTCATCTTAGCTTCCACACCACCCATCGTAGCTTCCATTCCATCCATCTTAACTTGCACGCCATTCATATTATCTTCCACACCATTCATCTTAGCTTCCATGCCATTCTTTAAACCATCAATCTTAGCTTCTATTACCTTTAGTGAGAGTGAAACTTGTTGCACTTGGTCTCGTAATTTTGATATATCATGTTGCATTTCTTCCTCTTCTTCATGAGTCATGCTAGATCTTTTATGTTGCTTACTAGGTGTTTCCATTTTATTTCTTTGGGGCATCAATAAATGATAATTATGCCTCAGTATGCCCTTTTAACTTCAAACTAATTTTTCAACTCAAACTTATGTAAAAGTTTAAAAAAACTACACATATTTTTTTTATCTTTATAGATGTTTGATATTCAATATGTTTCATCTCTGTAATTATGTCTCTCCAAGATCTGAAATGGATTGCTTTGGTAGCACTTTGAGTCCTCTTTCCAATGCCACCATTCTGATCAAAATTGGACTCTCTAAGAAAGAGTTATGCCCAATCTCCCAAGATGGCTTGATTATATAATATTTTAGTAGAACGAACTTGTACGACGTGCCATATGTCACTGTTTCAACCTTCAGATCTAAAAAATATATGAAAACAACTAAATTTTGTCCTCTTTCTGTAAATTATTACAAAATTTCAGTCTGAGGCTCATAGTGAAATTTATGACGATGTTCCCAAGGTCACCTGTTTGGAATGTAATTCGGGAGTTTGCAAAAACCCTAACTTCCTTATATCATATCTCCGCAAATATAGTGATACAAGATCTAAAATTTGGAACTGAGGTTAAAAATATTTTCGGCTCAAATGGGTTTTGTTTTTAGCTTCTGAAACGTTGCAAAAAACAAGTTATAGAAACAATTCCATGATGACCTATTTGGAGCAGCAAAACCCTAGAATCAAGCTTTGATACCAAATGTTATGAACCAACTCACAAAAGGATAGAATAGAAACATCAACGCCCTAGAAATCAGCCTATTCGAGGGGGAAACCTCCTTTACATTAAACAAATGAATAATTCTTAGATGATACAAATGACAAAACCTCCATTCTATATATAGGAGTCTAAGGGGTCACAATATAATCAGAGCCGACATAACAATAATAATATAAGGGCACAACAATAACAATAGTAGGCTTATATGGAGCACAATAATAACAATAGGGGGACAATAGGGGCACAACAATAACAATAAGAGCTACAATGACAATAGTAATGGGGGAATCACTAGTATTATAAGGACCTAACAGTCTGACTAGTCTTCATCAGCAACTCTACCCACTCTATAGTCTTCTGGACTTCACTCTTTCTCTCTCCACATCTTCGCACTTACCTTTCAACTCAATTTAAAGTGCACCCACTTCTGACCATCAATGATGAACTTTGCAAGATCAATAATATTGACAACTTAGCTCATCGAGGCTTCCATGATAAGATATGACAAGTAATGAACCATCCTATGGGCCAATCACCATTTCTCATATATTTCGCTTTCATCTATCCATCAGTTGCTAAGCAGACGGTCTGAATACTAAATGTGTTCAAAATCTTATATAACAACTTGACCTACTTCACAGACATGGATCTCATATTGTAATTCTAAACGTTGTTCAGGGGTTTCTGAGCGCCAAGAACAACAAACCATAAAAACATAAACACAATCAAAATAGTGATGTGTTCGAGGGTTTCCGAGTGCCAAGAACCACTAATTTGAATTATGCAAGATTGTTCAATAGTTGATTATGCACGAAATATAACTTAGATACAACATACACACTAATAGCTTAAAAACGTTTGAGAGGTTTTACATTGAACTCATCTTCACTACCATAATCTCAGCAGTCCTCAAAGTTTTTTTTTGGAAAGACTTCAATAGCAACTATGTTCACAGATTCTTTATATATATATATATATATATATATATATATATATATATATATATATATATATAGATAGATAGATAGATAGATAGATAGATAGATAGATATATTCATTGGTTGCGTAAGAATAGAGATATCACGAAATTACTTTATTAAAATACTAAGAAATTGCCCACCAGTGTTTCAAATCATGCTTATAGGAAAAGTTGTATCATTCCGAGATTATTTACTAACAACATATGAACATCGTAGCTATGGCAGGGAAACTGGGGAAGCCAAATCTTGAAAGAAATCTCATACCAAATCTCAAAAGAAAAAAATAAAGGAAAAAAATCAAAATTTGTAAATCAAGCAATGAATTGTTTACAAATCGAATATGATTCTTCTAACTAACACTTAAATTGAGGTGATATATTTCAATAGTTGGCAAGAGGGGAGCTTCAAACCATGAAATATTACCTCAACCATCACTATCATCCCTCGTTCACTAAGATTACAAATTAATACTTATGGAAAGATTATAGGAAATTCTATGAAACAGTAAAGCACAACCTCTATTTGCTTCTACAATGTACTTGTGTAGTCTCCTTCATCACCCTCCCAATTTTCCTTTTCTTTGGACCCTATTGGCCCTTCCTCACCTCCAAGCTCAGAAGGAATTCTATAAATAATATCTTCCACACCACAAAATCAAGACATCATATGTGCTTATTGTAAAAATGAAAATGCATTAAAATTTGGAAGGTCATATCAAAAGACATGGATTTATGTAAAGCTACAAAGCCTAATGGGTTACTGAAAAATTAGTTGGAATATGGGATCACGATACTTAAATTAAATGAATTTCCTCTCCTTTAAGAAAACTTGCAGATATACAAGAAAAATTTGGAAGCATTAGGATCTGAAAATGGGTCTTTCTGTCAAGAAAAAATTTCATTAACATAATGCACTTCCTTCCTAAAAAATTGTAGATATTGAAGAAAAACTTGAAAAGAATAAGGTTTTGAAAATGGGTCTTCCTGTGGAGATATACTTTATTAACAAAAAATGCAATATTACAAGATAGCAGCTAGAAACCGCTTAAAATCCATCACCAGAACACAAAGTGCATAATGTAATGTATCAACCAAAGAGACACGATTAAAGTGACTCTAGTTTCCAAGAGTATGCATGTCTCGGGATTTTATAGGAGATAATATAGAGTAGCAAGTTGTTTATGAAGATCTATCACATCATACAAAATATAAATATAGAAGAGAAATTTTTCTTACCTTCTCTATGAGCATAGATTATAGTATCTCCATTTCAATCATCATCACCAATTTGTGGAAGAAAGTCAACATATTGAGCACACTACCACATGAGGTCCTCAGAGATGGATCATGAATACAATTCTTCTTTTCAATTGTGCACCATCCTGCTCCTTGCCAATTAAAGATACGTTATTCAATTATATTTGGTTAGGTTCCATATTATCAACAAGTTGCAAAGACAAATGTCCATTTGGGTTAAGAAAAAATGCATAGCACATTATGATTGTTGGGTTGTGTTATATTCTTTCCACATAGTTAACAGGGGGTTTGAGGGGTACCCGTAACCCCACTTTATGGGGTTCGGGGCAGCGCCCTAGAAAATTTTGGTTTTGGACCCTATGTTAGGTTGGGCGGACCCACCTATGGTTTTGTGCATGATTTTCGCAAATGTTTTTTGGACGCGATGGTTTTCGGTCCATGGTTTTGGACGCGATGGTTTTCGGTCCATGGTATTGGATGCTTCGGCATGTATAAATATGTATTGTAACATTGAAAGGAACATAATGAAAAATCAAGCTGGTAGTCCCGGTTTTTGGGATCCAGTGGGAAATCTCTGTGTATACGTGTTTTATGTGTTATGCTCTCGCATTTTTATTTTTCCTGTGATTTAGAATTCGTATG
>APFE030053862.1:0-17964 GCA_000404065.3 Pinus taeda
ATTAAAGATAAGTTTCCCATTCCTGTCATTGATGAATTACTGGATGAATTGCATGGATCAATTTACTTCACCAAGTTGGATCTTCGTTCAGGATATCATCAAATCAGAATGAAGACTGAAGACATTCCGAAAACAACATTAGAACTCATGAGGGTCATTATGAATTTTTGGTCATGCCTTTTGGCCTTACCAATGCACCTTCAACATTTCAAGGTTTGATGAATTCAATTTTCAAACCATTCCTTAGAAAATTTGTGTTAGTATTTTTTGATGATATACTAATCTACAGCAAGTCTTGGAAGGATCATGTTGAACATGTTGACGGGGTGCTACAACTATTGAAGGAGAAACAATTATATGCAAAAAGATCCAAATGTTTCTTTGGAGTACAAGAGGTGGAATATTTGGGTCATATTGTATCTCATGAAGGAGTTAAGGTAGACCCTAGAAAAATTAAAGCCATTAAGGAATGGAAAATCCCCACATCCATTAAGCATCTGCGAGGATTTCTCGGGTTGACAGGGTATTATCGCAAGTTTGTTAAGAATTATGGGAGAATAACAGCACCTCACCTCTAACAACATTATTGAAGAAAGATGCATTTTCATGGACTCTGGAAGTAACAAAGGCCTTTGAACATCTTAAAGAGGCAATGTGCCAAGCACCGGTCTTAGCTACACCAGACTTCACAAAAACCTTCATTGTGGAATGTGATGCTTCAGAAAATGGAATTGGTGCCGTTCTAATGCAAGATGAAAGACCCATTGCTTTTGAAAGTCGTCCAATCAAGGGAAAGTTTTTACACAAAGCTATTTATGAGAAGGAAATGTTGGCAATACTCCATGCACTTAAGAAATGGCGACCTACCTAATGGGAAGACACTTCAGGTAAAAACAGATCATGATAGCCTTAAATACTTTTTAGAACAAAGATTATCCTCTGAAGAGCAACAAAAGTGGGTCACAAAGATGTTGGGTTATGACTTTGAAATCATCTACAAAAAAGGGAAGAAAATGTGGTGGCAGATGCACTCTCAAGAAAGGATGAGGATGTGGAAGCATTGTTGTGCGCCATTTCTATTATCCAACCAGATTGGATAAACGAAGCAAGGAGGAATGGAAGAATGACGAAGAAGTGTGGGCACTTATTCGAAAGTTACAACAAGATTCCAGTACGTTTGATACATTTAGTTGGCAAAATGATTCGTTTGGGTACAAATATCGCTTATACCTCTGTAAGAATTCCCAGCTAAAACAAATGATTCTTATGGAATTGCACACTTCTCCCTTAGGAGGGCACTCAGGATTTTTAAAACTACAGGGTTAAGAAGAATTTTTTTTGGGTTGGCCTTTAAATTAGAATTCAAAAGTTTTTGAATGTTATGGTTTGCCAACAAAATAAAGTTGAAAACAATTAAGGACATGCGGGGTTGTACAACCTTTTTTAATCATTCCAAGCCAACGTTGGGAGAGTCAATGGATTTTAATCACAGGTTTACCCAAGTCTTAGGGAAAGAGTGTCATCATGATGGTAGTTGACAGACTTACCAAGTATGCACACTTTTGTGCATTTAGCACATCCATTTAAAGCCAGTACAGTTTCTACTGCATTTATGGAAACAATTCAAAAACTACATGGAAACCCAAAGATTATTGTAAGTGACAAAGATCCCATTTTCACTGGAAATTTTGGACAGAATTATTTTCTTGTCTTGGTACTCAGTTAGCTCATAGCTCATCTTATCATCCTCAATCTGATGGGAAAACTGAGATAGTAAACAAATGTTTGGAAGGATATCTTCGTTGCTTTGTATCTGATAGACAGACACAATGGGTCAAATGGTGCCTCTGGCTGAATGGTGGTATAACACTTCCTTCCATATAGCAACAAAAAATGACCCCATTTATGGCTATGGGTATCAACCACCATCCATCACATCATATTTAAGAGAAAATTCTAAGGTTCAAGCAGTGGAACATCACATCGAACATTAACAACAAGTCCTCCAACTTTTAAAGGATAAGCTCGTGTTAGCACAAAATAGAATGAAACAACAGGCAGATCAACATCGCAGCGAAAGAAGTTTTGTTGTAGGTGATTGGGTATTTCTACGGCTAAAACCATATAAACAAATGTCCCTCAAGAAATCTAAGAAGGATAATAAATTATCACCAAAGTATTATGGTCCGTACAAGGTGTTGCAAAAGATTGGTACTATGGCATACAAATTGGAGCTTCCTGCAACTTCTCAATTGCACCTAGTTTTCCATGTTTCATGTTTAAAAAAGGTTATAAGCAACAAGCTCCCAGTTCAAACAATATTGCCAGAACTTGACGAGGAAGGAAAAGTTATATTGGAACCGGAAGCAGTCACAGAAACAAGATCTAGACAACTACGAAATCGATCAATTTCGGAGTATCTTATCAAGTGGAAGAACTTATCTGCAGAAGATTCCACATGGGAGGATGAGAATTTTATACAGAAGTATCCAGAAATACTTAAGCATTGAGGAAAACACTTTTTTTGAAGGAGAGGGGCATGTTGGGTCCCTATAATACTAGTGATTACCCCATTACTATGGTAGTTGTACCCCTTATTAATATTGTTTCTCCCCTATTGCCCCCATATTGTTATTACTGTGCCCCATAGAATCCCTCTATTGTTATTTTGTGGCTTTATATTATTATTGTTAGGTCAGCTGGGTTATATTGTGACTCCTTAGACTCCTATATATATAAAGGAGGTTTTGTCATTTGTATCATCCAAGAATTGTTTATTTATGTAATGTAAAGGAGGTTGCCCCCTCGAAGAGGCTGAATTCTAAGGCATTGATCTATCTTTTCTATATTTTCTTGAGCTGGTTTCATAACAAATTATCATAGTAGATCAGGGTTGGATCCATCCTCTGACCAAACAATCCCACTAGAATATTCTGCACCCAAATGGCCTCACATGCAGCCTGACTAGCAACCATGTATTCAGCCTCTGCTGAGCTAAGTGCAATTGATCTTTGTGTCCTGATGTACCAGGAAACTGCAGTTAAACCAAGGTTGAAGATTCCTCCGGAAGCGCTCTTCCAGTCTGATGGACACCCTGCCCATTCTGCATCTGTGAAACCTTGAAGCTTCACTCCCTCTATCCATCTGTACCACAATCTAAACTGAGATGTACCTCTGAGGTATCTCACTACATGCTTCACTGCCTTCCAAAACATCTTGGTAGGCTGAACCATAGCTTGACTCAGCTGGTTCACTGCAAAGCATAAGTCAGGTCATGTGTTCACCAGATACATAAGTGAACCCACCAGATGTCGATAAACAATAGCAGCTACTACCTCACCTGAAGTGGCATCCTCCTTCCTCCAGTTCCCAACTAGAGGAGTCTACATGGGCTTGCACTTCTCCATGTGAAAGTGCCTGAGTATCTCATTGGCATACTTGCCTTGAGACAAAAATACTTCACCATCTTTCTGCCACACCTCCATGCCTAGAAAGTAGTGCATAAGACCCATGTCTTTCATTTCGATCTCTCTTGCAAGGTTCTCCTTGCAAGACTGTATTAGCTAATCACCACCTATCAAAATTAGATCATTGACATAAAGAACAATGATCAATGGTTTACCTTCTACCATGATGTGGTAAAGGTTCACATCTGTTTCACTCTTGGTGAATCCTAACTCGGTGAAATAGATGTTGATCCTAGTGTACCAAGCATGGGGTGCTTGCTTCAGCCCATATAGAGCCCTCTTGAGTCTACAGACATGTGACTCGCGATCGAAGGTCTCGAAACCTTATGGTTGCTCAATGTAGACCTCCTCCTCAATCTTCCCATTGAGGAATGTTGTCTTCACTTCAATTTGGTGGATCTTCCGCCCCATCTGAGCTGATAGTGCCAATATCCATCTAATCGATGAGTACCTTGCTACGGGAGCAAAATTATCATCATAGTCGATCCCCTCGATCTGTGAGAAACCCCGGGCAACAAACCTTGCCTTATGTTTCTCAACATTGCCATCAACTACCTACTTTACCTTGTAAATCCATTTGGAACTAACCACTGACTTGCCTTGAGGTCTTGGGACAACATCCCACACACTGTTCCAAATGATAGAGTCGTAATCCTCTACAATTGCTCAACCCAGACTGGTTTTTGCACTACCTCCTCGAATGAAGAAGGTTCGATATCTACACACTCCCCAACCAGGGCCATGTACCCAATGTACCGCTTGGGTGACCTCCTCTATTTGCGCTGAGAAGATGGTTGTCCCACATTCTCCTGCACATCCAGCATCAACCTGTCAGCTTCCCTTGAGCATTTCCGCCCATCTCTAGTAGTCTCAGCATGAGTGGATGTCTCCACTCCCGAATCCTCTGCATGCGGTTGCTCCGCATCAATCTAAGGCTCCTCGTCCTTAGGAACTGAAAGTTCCTCCTCTGCATGCAACTTGAGCTCCCTCTCAAGTGATTATCTCATTCCTTTCTCCTCGTTGAACTTCAGATCCCTACGTACCACTCTCCTCTGACTAGTAGGCAAGTACACCCTATAGTTGTGGGGTGTATCCATGTACCCCATAAGTATTCCCAACACAGCTGTTAGATCCAACTTCTTCCGGGCATCTTTGGTCACATGACAGTAAACAGATGATGCAAAGATTCGGAAGTGACTCACATCTGGTTGCTTCCCAGAAAAGGCCTCCATAGGTGTCTTCGTTCCTAGTATACGGTGTGGGCTTCTGTTATGCAAGCATATTGTTGTATTACATGCCTCAGCCCACAAATGCAATGGTAGGCTTTGGTCATGCAACATCACTCGAGCTGCTCCCACAATTAATCTGTTCTTCCTTTCGGCCATGCCATTTTGTTGTGGGTTATGGGGTGCCGTCAATTCCTGTTTAATTCCTTCTGCAATGCAGAAGTCTTTAAACTGTTGGGAGACATACTCTCCACCATTCTCGCTATTTATTTTCTTTCCAGATTCTTTCTCTGCCAAGGCTTTAAACTCACAAAACCTCAAGAAGGTTTGATCCTTCCTTTGCATAAAGTAGATCCAGCATCTACGAGAAAAATCATCAATAAAAATAACCTAGTACCTTTGTTTAGCGGTGGAGGCTATAGATAAGGGTCCACAAACATCTGAGTGAACTCGCTCCAGGATTTCTCAAGATCTACTATATCAATCTGGAAAGGAATATTTTGCATACTTACCCAAGGCACAACCTTTGCATGTATTTGTTTGCTCCAATTTTCCCATGGGTAGCTTGCTATAAATATGCTTCATGATCTTCAGGGCTCTATGGTGCAAGTGGCCTAGTCTTCTATGCCATAGCTCGCCAACATCTTGGCTCTACACCATCTCAGCTTTGGAACTCAATGCAGCAATATCATCTACCTCCACCTTGTAGAGATTCTTTACTCGAATCCCAATTCGCTTTGTCTGTTCAGTACCGATATGCCTCAAGATTACCTTTCCTTTACTAAAGACTACATCATAGCCTTTATCTTCTAGCATAGCGACAGACACAAGAATCTTCTTCAGACCTGGTACATCTTTTACATCAGTCAGGGTGAGGGGAGCTCCATGCTCCCTCTGAAACACAACCATACCTTCACTTGAAACACAGTACCTTCCATCATCGCCCATCTCGATCGGTATCTAGAGATCCTTCTCCTCCAAGGTACTGAAAATATTCTTGTCACCTAACATGTGGAATGAAGCTCCACTGTCTAGGTACCACACACATCCCACCATGGATGAAATCATGCATGCGATAAGAGAGAAATCCAGCTCAAACTATAAGGCCAGTGCCTGACCATCATATCCCTTTGAGGATCCTTTCTTGGATTTCTTCTGTGGACAATTTGTAGCATAATGGCCCACTTCATGATAATGAAAGAATTACACTTTCAATTTTTCAAACTTCTTCCCACCATGGGAAGAACCAGATTTGGGATGGGACACCTTCCCTTTCCCTTTCCTCGCCTTACTTGCTAAGGCTAGATTTTCCTCATCATCTTGCTTCAATGAGGATACATCTCTGGTGCTTCTTCTTATTTCCTCCTGCATCAGATCCGACCAAATTCGTTCCATATCTGGCAGTTTCTTCCATTAAACGAGTCTTCGTAGCTATGCCAGCTCTTAGGAAGACCGAGGAGTGCAAGACTCACCATGTCATCATCAGCGGTCGTGATCCCTACACTTCCAAGCTCATCCCTGGAGTTGGTGAGCTTGTTCAGATATGTAGAGATCGTGTCGCCCTTTTCACACTTGATTTTCAAAAGCTTGTCTTTCAGCGCCAACTTCCTATGATAGTTGTTGTTTTAATATAGATCTTTCAATGTTTTCCACATTGAAAACGGTGTCTCCTTCCCATGGAGGCTTGATACAATGTGGTCTCGAACTCCCTCCAGGAGGATTCTCCTTGCTCTAGCCACACATTTCTTCCATTCCACCAATTCAGTAGCATCAGTCGGCTTGGGGACTTCTTTATCAACGAAGTCCTTTAGACTATTATCCTCTAATACTGCTTCCATGTGATCCTTCCAAGCTATATAATTCGAACTACCATCAAGAGCATATTCAAGTCTTAAACCATTGAACGCCATTGGTGAAATTGAGATGTGATAAGAACCTGATTTCTATATTCAGGAACCATAAACTTTGAACTTCTCCCCTCCTGTATATTGTTCTTCGCCTTGATCACCCTTGTTCTGATACCATGTAGAAATTCCCACTGTAGATCAACAGATTATGGAATATACTAAAGCAAAATATAAGATCTACTTCTACAACAAACTTTGCGGAAGCTTAATCGAATTGAGCAAGATCAATGAGAACTCATATAAGTGAGAATGAGAAATCAATCACACAAAACACAAAAGAAATAACCTGGGGAAAACCTCAGCCTAAAACCCCTGTCTCTGTATTATCATACAAGTGGAAATATATTCGAGTTACAAAAAGAATCAGCTCACAAGCTATCTTGCTCTCTTTGTAATCAAACAATACAGCTCACAGACTGAATAGACACAATATATGTCCTCCTCAAGCCCTCCAAGCCTCCTATTGCCTTGCACAGTTTCTCTTAGGGTCCAGTGATGCCACATGTGTGAATTGGCCTCATCACACTCACAAAAACTAAAGAAGTAACTGCACAATCCTCAAGGAAAGAATTCCTTCTGCATGCAAGAGATATTCACAATGGAATATTCCTGCAACTAATAGTACAATGTCCCTCCATCTGATCTCAAATTGGTCTCTGTCTGAACTGACATGCATGAGTTATTTATGAGAGAATATTCAGTTATCTGAAGTGTAGCAATTACATGCATGCATGCATTAACTAACTGAACTCATAATTAATTCAACAAACTATTTGAATTAATCTAACTGGACTTGACTCAGTTAACTAATCCAACAAATTACAACTCATCCTTATCTCTTTAACTGATGGATAAATTCCTTAATCAATGGAGAAACTGTTGCATGTCCCCATATAGACTTCATGTTTGATTTTGTACAACTAATTAACTCATGGTGAATTAATTAATTATTTTACAAACAGCTGCTAAGATCAAATTTGAATTTTACTTCTCTATTTTAGTTTAGGGACTAACTAAAATAGGAAGGTATCTTGAAATGCTATTTATAGCAGTACTAAATTTAGCACTTCTATTTAGCATTTATTGTTGCTATTTTCAACACTCCCTCTCAACAAGAAAGGGTTTATTAGTAAACCCAATCCTGCCCCTGTAGAACTCGAACTTGCATTTTGACAATGCCTCGATCAAAATATATGCATCCTGTTCCTCGGTCGAAACATACAGCAACAACATGATCCTCTTGACCACACAATCTCGAAGATGGTGATACCGAATATCAATGTGCTTGGACCTGTCATGAAAAACTGGATTCTCACATAGTTTGACACAACTCTGATTATCACAGTAGATCATGGTTGGATCCATCCTCTAACCAAACAATCCCACTAGAATATTCTTCATCCAAATGGCCTCACATGTAGCCTGACTAGCAACCATGTATTCAGCCTCTGCTGAGCTAAGTGAAACTGATCTTCGTTTCCTGTTGTACCAGGAAACTGCAACTGAACCAAGGTTGAAGATTCCTCCAGAAGTGCTCTTCTGGTCTGATGGAATCCCTGCCCATTCTGCATCTGTGAAACCTTGAAGCTTCACTCCCTTTGTCTATATGTACCACAATCTGAACCGAGATGTATCTCTGAGGTATCTTAGCACATGCTTCACTGCTTTCCAAAACATCTTAATAGGCTGAACCATAGCTTGACTCAGCTGGTTCAGCGCAAAGCATAAGTTGGGTCATGTGTTCACCAGATACATAAATGAACCCACCAGATGCCGATAAATAATAGAAGCTACTACCTCACCTGAAGTAGCATCCTCCTTCCTCCAGTTCCCAACTAGAGGAGTCTACATGGGCTTGCACTTCTCCATGTGAAAGTGCCTGAGTATCTCATTGGCATACTTGCCTTGAGACAAAAATACTTCACCATCTTTCTTCCATACCTCCATGGCTAGAAAGTAGTGCATAAGACCCATGTCTTTCATTTCGATCTCTCTTGCAAGGTTCTCCTTCCAAGACTATATTAGCTAATCATCACCTGTCAAAATTAGATCATTGACATAGAGAAAAATGATCAATGGTTTACCTTCTACCATGATGTGGTAAAGGTTCACATCTGTTTCACTCTTAGTGAAGCCCAACTCGGTGAAATAGATGTTGATCCTTGTGTACCAAGTACGGGGTGCTTGCTTCAGCCCATATAGAGCACTCTTGAGTCTAGAGACATGTGACTCATGATCGAAGGTCTCGAAACCTTCTGGCTGCTCAATGTAGACCTCCTCCTTAATCTTCCCATTGAGGAATGTTGTCTTCACATCAATTTGGTGGATCTTCCACCCCATCTGAGCTGATAGTGCCAATATCGATCTAATCGATGAGTACCTTGCTACGGGAGAAAAATTCTCATCGTAGTCGATCCCCTCGATCTGTGAGAAACACCGGGCAACAAACCTTGCCTTATGTTTCTCAACATTGCCATCATCTACCTACTTTACCTTGTAAAGCCATTTGGAACTCACCACTGACTTGCCTTGACGTCTTGGGACAAAATCCCACACACTGTTCCAAATGATAGAGTTGTACTCCTCTACAATTGCATCAACCCAGACTGGTTTTTGCACTACCTCCTCAAATGAAGAAGGTTCAATATCTACACACTCCCCAACCAGGGTCATGTACCTAGTGTACCGCTTGGGTGACCTCCTCTATTTGCGCTGAGAAGATGGTTCTTCCACATTCTCCTCTGCATCCAGCATCAACCTGTCAGCTTCCCTGGAGCATTTCCTCCCATCTCTAGTAGTCTCAGCATGAGTGGATGTCTCCACTCTCGAATCCTCTGCATGCGGTTGCTCCGCATCAATCTGAGACTCCTCCTCCTTAGGAACTAAAAGTTCCTCCTCTGCATGCAACTTGAGCTCCCTCTCAAGTGATTATCACATGCCTTTCTCCTCGTTGAACTTCAGATCCCTACGTACCACTGTCCTCTGACTGGTAGGTAGGTACACGATATAGTTGTGGGGTGTATCCGTGTACCCCACAAGTATTCCCAACACAGCTGTTAGATCTAGCTTCTTCCGGGAATCTTTCGTCACATGACAGTAAACTGATGAACCAAAGATTCGGAAGTGACTCACATTTGGTTGCTTCTCGGAAAAGGCCTCCATATGTGTCTTCGTTCCTAGTATACAGTGTGGGCTTCTGTTATGCAAGCATATTATTGTATTACATGCCTCAGCCCACAAATGCAATGGTAGGCTTTGGTCATGCAACATCACTCGAGTTGCTCCCACAATCAATCTATTCTTCCTTTCGACCACCCCATTTTGCTGTGGGTTATGGGGTGCCGTCAATTCATGTTTAATTCCTTCTGCAATTCAGAAGTCTTTAAACTGTTGGGAGACAAACTCTCCACCATTGTCGCTACACAAGGGTTTTTTTTCTTTCCAGATTCTTTCTCTGCCAAGGCTTTAAACTTACAAAACCTCAAGAAGGTCCGATCCTTCTTTTGCATAAAGTAGATCCAGCATCTACGAGAAAAATCATCAATAAAAATAACCTATTACATTTGTTTAGCGGTGGAGGCTATAGATAAGGGTCCACAAACATCTGAGTGAACTCACTCCAGGATTGTGCAAGCTCTATTGTATCAATCCGGAAAGGAAGATTTCACATACTTACCCAAGGTACAACCTTTGCATGTATTTGTTTGCTCCAATTTTCCCTTGGGCAGCCCGCTATAAATCTGCTTCATGATCTTCAGGGCTCCATGGTGCAAGTGGCCTAGTCTTCTATGCCATAGCTCGCCAACATCTTGGCTCTGCACCATCTCAGCTTTGGAACTCAATGTAGCACAATCATCTACCTCCACCTTGTAGAGATTCTTTAATCGAATCCCAATTCGCTTTGTATGTCCAATACCGATATGCCTCAAGATTACCTTTCCTTTACTAAAGACTACATCATAGCCTTTATCTTCTAGCATAGCGACAGACACAAGAATCTTCTTCAGACCTGGTACATCTTTTACATCAGTCAGGGTGAGGGGAGCTCCATGCTCCCTCTGAAACACAACCATATCTTCACTTGAAACACAATACCTTCTAGCATCGCCCATCTCGATCCGTATCTAGAGATCCTTCTCCTCCAAGGTACTGAAAAGATTCTTGTCACCTAACATGTGGAATGAAGCTCCACTGTCTAGGTACCACACACATCCCACCATGGTTGAAACCATGCATGCGATAAGAGAGAAATCCAGCTCAAACTATGAGGCCAGTGCCTCACCATCATATCCCTTCGAGGATCCTTTCTTGGATTTCTTCTATGGACAATTTGTAGCATAATGGCCCACTTCATGATAATGAAAGAATTACACTTTCAATTTTTCAAACTTCTTCCCACCATGGGAAGAACCAGATTTGGGATGGGACACCTTCCCTTTCCCTTTCCTCGCCTTACTTGCTAAGGCTAGATTTTCCTCATCATCTTGCTTCAATGAGGATACATCTCTGGTGCTTCTTCTTATTTCCTCCTGCATCAGATCCGACCAAATTCGTTCCCAATCTGGTAGTTTCTTCCATTAAACGAGTCTTGGTAGCTATGCCAGCTCTTAGGAAGACCGAGGAGTGCAAGACGCACCATGTCATCATCAGGGGTCGTGATCCCTACACTTCCAAGCTCATCACTGGAGTTGGTGAGCTTGTTCAGATATGTAGAGATCGTCTCGACCTTTTCACACTTGATTTTCCAAAGCTTGTCTTTCAGCGCCAACTTCCTATGATCGTTTTTATTTTGATATAGATATTTCAATGTTTTCCACATTGAAAACAGTGTCTCCTTCCCATGGAGGCTCGAGACAATGTGGTCTCGAACTCTCTCCAGGAGGATTCTCCTTGCTCTAGCCACACATTTCTTCCATTCCGCCAATTCAGTAGCATCAGTCGGCTTGGGGACTTCTTTATCAATGAAGTCCTTTAGACCGTTATCCTCTAATACTGCTTCCATGTGATCCTTCTAGGCTATATAATACGAACTGCTATCAAGAGCATATTCGTTTCTTAAACCGTTAAATGCCATTGGTGAAATTGAGATGTGATAAGAACCTGATTTCTATATTCAGGAACCATAAACTTTGAACTTCTCCCTTCTTGTATATTGTTCCTCACCTTGATCACCGTTGTTCTGATACCATGTAGAAATTCCCACTGTAGATCAACAGATTATGCAATATACTAAAGCAAAATATAAGATCTACTTCTACAGCAAACTTTGCGGAAGCTTCATCGAATTGAGAAAGATCAATGAGAACTCATATAAGTGAGAATGAGAAATCAATCACACATAACACAGAAGAAATAACCTGGGGAAAGCCTCACCCTAAAACCCCAATCTCTGTATTATCATACAAGTGGAAATATGTTCGAGTTACAAAAAGAATCAGCTCACAAGCTATCCTGATCTCTCTGCAATCAAACAATAGAGCTCACAGACTGAATAGACACAATATATGTCCCCCTCAAGCCCTCCAATCCTCCTATTGCCTTGCACAGTTTCTCTTAGGGTCTAGTGATGCCACATGTGTGAATTGGCCTCATCACACTCACAAAAACTAAAGAAGTAACAGCACAATCCTCAAGGAAAGAATTCCTTATGCATGCAATAGATATTCACAATGGAATATTCCTAAAACTAATAGTACATTGTCCCTCCATCTGATCTCAACTTGGTCCCTGTCTGAACTGACATGCATGAGTTATTTATGAGAGAATATTCAGTTATCTGAAGTGTAGCAATTACATGCATGCATGCATTAACTAACTGAACTCACAATTAATTCAACAAACTATTTGAATTAATCTAACTGGACTTGACTCAGTTAATTAAGCCAACTAATTACAACTCATCCTTATCTCTTTAACTGATGGATAAATTCCTTAATCAATGGAGAAATTGTTGCATGTCCCCATATAGACTTCATGTTTGATTTTGTACAACTAATTAACTCATGGTGAATTAATTAATTATTTTACAAACAGTTGCTAAGATCAAATTTTAATTTTACTTCTCTATTTTAGTTTAGGGATTAACTAAAATAGGAAGGTATCACAAAATTCTATTTATAGCAGTACTAAATTTAGCACTTCTATATTTAGCATTTCTTGTTGCTATTTTCAACACTCCCTCTCAACAAGAAAGGGTTTATCAGTAACTCCAATCCTGTCTCTGTGGAACTCGAACTTGTATGTTGACAATGCCTTCATCAAAATATCTGCATCATGTTCCTCGGTCGAAACATACAGCAACGACATGATCCTCTTGACCACACAATCTCGAAGATGGTGATACCGAATATCGATGTGCTTGGACCTGTCATGAAAAACTGGATTCTCACATAGTTTGACACAACTCTGATTATCACAGTAGATCACGATTGGATCCATCCTCTGACCAAACAATCCCACTAGAATATTCTGCATCCAAATGGCCTCACATGTAGCCTGACTAGCAACCATGTATTCAGCCTCAGCTGAGCTAAGTGAAACTGATCTTCGTTTCCTGCTGTACCAGGAAACTGCAGCTGAACCAAGGTTGAAGATTCCTCCATAAGTTCTCTTCCGGTCTGATGGACTCCCTGCCCATTCTGCATCTTTGAAATCTTGAAGCTTCACTCCCTCTGTCCATCTGTACCACAATTTGAACTGAGGTGTACCTCTGAGGTAACTTAGCACATTCTTCGCTACCTTCCAAAACATCTTAATAGGATGAACCATAGCTTGACTCAGTTGGTTCACCGCAAAGCATAAGTCGGGTCATGTGTTCACCAGATACATAAATGAACCCACCAGATGCCGATAAACAATAGCAGCTACTACCTCACCTGAAGTAGCATCCTCCTTCCTCCAGTTCCCAACTAGATGAGTCTACATGGGCTTGCACTTCTCCATGTGAAAGTGCCTGAGTATCTCATTGGCATACTTGCCTTGAGACAAAAATACTTCACCATCTTTCTGCCACACCTCCATGCCTATAGAGTAGTGCATAAGACCCATGTCTTTCATTTCGATCTCTCTTGCAAGGTTCTCCTTCCAAGGCTGTATTAGCTAATCATCACCTGTCAAAATTAGATCATTGACATAGAGAACAATGATCAATGGTTTACCTTCTACCATGATGTGGTAAAGGTTCACATCTGTTTCGCTTTTGGTGAAGCCCAACTCGGTGAAATAGATGTTGATCCTGGTGTACCAAGTACGGGGTGCTTGCTTCAGCCCATATAGAGCCCTCTTGAGTCTACAAACATGCGACTCACGATCGAAGGTCTCGAAACATTCTGGTTGCATAATGTAGACCTCCTCCTCAATCTTCCCATTGAGGAATGTTGTCTTCACTTCAATTTGGTGGATCTTCCGCCCCATCTGAGCTGATAGTGCCAATATCCATCTAATCGATGAGTACCTTGCTACGGGAGCAAAAGTATCATCGTAGTCGATCCCCTCGATCTGTGAGAAACCCCGGGCAACAAACCTTGCCTTATGTTTCTCAACATTGCCATCAACTACCTACTTTACCTTGTAAAGCCATTTGGAACTAACCACTGACTTGCCTTGAGGTCTTGGGACAACATCCCACACACTGTTCCAAATGATAGAGTCGTAATCCTCTACAATTGCTCAACCCAGACTGGTTTTTGCACTACCTCCTCGAATGAAGAAGGTTCGATATCTACACACTCCCCAACCAGGGCCATGTACCCAATGTACCGCTTGGGTGACCTCCTCTATTTGCGTTGAGAAGATGGTTGTCCCACATTCTCCTGCACATCCAGCATCAACCTGTCAGCTTCCCTTGAGCATTTCCGCCCATCTCTAGTAGTCTCAGCATGAGTGGATGTCTCCACTCCCAAATCCTCTGCATGCGGTTGCTCCGCATCAATCTAAGGCTCCTCGTCCTTAGGAACTAAAAGTTCCTCCTCTGCATGCAACTTGAGATCCCTCTCAAGTGATTATCGCATGCCTTTCTCCTCGTCAAACTTCAGATCCCTGCGTACCACTATCCTCTGACAAGTAGGCAGGTACACGCTATAGTTGTGGGGTGTATCCGTGTACCCCACAAGCATTCCCAACACAGCTATTAGATCCAGCTTCTTCCGGGCATCTTTCGTTACATGACAGTAAACTGATGATCCAAAGATTCGGAAGTGACTCACATCTGGTTGCTTCCCGGAAAAGGCCTCCATATGTGTCTTCGTTCCTAGTATACGGTGTGGGTTTCTATTATGCAAGAATACTGTTGTATTACATGCCTTAGCCCACAAATGCAATGGTGGGCTTTGGTCATGCAACATCACTCAAGCTGCTCCCACAATCGATCTGTTCTTCCTTTCGGCCACCCCATTTTGCTGTGGGTTATGGGGTGCCGTCAATTCCTGTTTAATTCCTTCTGCAATGCAGAAGTCTTTAAACTGTTGGGAGACATACTCTCCACAATTGTCGCTACTGTTAGCTTCCTGCTGCAGCAGGTTACTCATATTTCATGATTGATATTTTACAGGCCAAATATCTCATACTTTGCATGCTGCAATGCTCCATATTTGATTAACAGACTCCAAGCGAAGAAGGCTACTCAGAGTTCATTCAACTGCCTTCCAAATTTTGAGAAGTTATTCCGGTGTAGCCAATTTTCAATTAAAGGGAGGTTCAAACAGCTTAATCTTGGTCTCCCTAGGTTTAAATTTCCTGTTTTAGAATATAGATAATGAAAATCTGTCCAAACAGCTTAATCTTGGCAGATTCTTAGATAGGTAGAGAATCAAAGGAGCCCAACAGCTTAATCTAGGCCCTTGGATGCAATAAGGGTAGTCTGTAGATAGGAAAGCATTAAAAAAAAAAGAAAAATGAAATGATGGGTTTGCAAGTCTGAGTGCACCCAAATCAAAAGAAGAAAAAATGTTAGGTAAGTAGGCTAGGTAGGTAGTTTTGAGGTTGCTGAATCTTAATTGCTGATCAGTTCCAGGTTTCCAGGTGTCATCTTTACTTAGGACACAACCAGCAGGCAGTTCTATGCGAGAAGCTAAAAAACAGGTATAACTAACTTCCTTTCTCCATCTCCCCCAATCATTAACTAATTTCCCCAAAAAGAGGTCAATATCTGCTTGATACCTCTTAAGTTCCATCATTTTCATAGCATTAGCTTGGGTGAAGATCTGCTTTGCTCAAAGATATTCCATATTTTCTCTAAAGGTTCTATCCCCTCGTTGCAGCCTAAGTTCTCCCTAACTTAGCGCTTTCTTACCATCTCCATATTAACTACTGACATTATTATTTAGCTCCCTATAGTTTCCCATTCCCCTACTAAAATTATGTAGATCATCCCTTATGTAAATATCCCCCCCTGGTTGAAAAATAACCATAAGTATCCCCAGGAATTGCTCAGTTTACCTGAAACTTAGCAAGAACCCTCATGTTGCCCCTCCAAACCATCTTCCAGATGCAATGGACTCCTTCCAGAGTATAAAATCCATTTTCAGGTTATCGGACCCCTTCTGAAGCCTCAAAAGCCGTTCAGACCCCCTTACTCACTCCTTCCAACCGCAACAAACCCCTTGCCGACTTCCTTAACACTCCGCAGACCCTAGAAAGCCAGCTTGCATCGAAAGATCGCAATATCCTCTCCATGCAAGTTATGACCCATCCATCGTCACCCGACGCGATATCGCGATATCGGCAATCGGCGGTCGCAAGCGCCAAACATCCAACTAAAACACCTTCCCGTTCCCCGCCGATGCGATATTGCGATCACATCAGAGAAGTTCATCGCATCGCCTTCAAGTCTCAGTACCCCACCATGTCACTTCTGTACTAGGGACCCACCGCAGGCTAACGTCATCCGCCGTACTGCTGACGTCAGCAACTAGAAAGCCGAAAATTCGCACAGGAAGAGAAATCGCACTTCGGAGCTCCAGAACAAGAAACAGAGGCAGTTTTCGATGCGCAATTAGCGCTGATCGCGCATCGCGACGGGAAATAAGCCGTTTCAGGGAATCTTTGGGGAATCTTTTGATTCCTTGGCCCGTTCTGCGCCGAAAAGGCCCGAAATCACCCGATCGTGCCAAAGCAATCTGGTTTAAAGACAGCAAAGGACCAATGACAGAGATTAAAGTGTATCAGATCAAATCATCAAGGAACAAGCGTGCCAAAGAGTATCAGCAGGCAGCGGAAGCCATCAATGTAGCGGCAAAGAGTATCAGTGAAAATCTTAAGCAGCGGCCTAAAGCAAGAGAACATTTAATGCCTCCCAGCAGAGTCAAAGAAAGAGGGCAAAGCCACTCAAACACCCTCAAATCATAATTATTGCATATTTACCTCGCACCAGAACAGAGTTACAGATCCAGAAGCACAGTTACTTCAACAGCACCACATCGAGCCTCCAAGGGCCACAATTGCACTCCTTTCGATTCAGCTGCCTCTAACGCAGCCCAAAAGACTTACTTGCATTTAATTCCAGCAACACTTAGGTCTTAGAAAAGCTCTTCAGCAAACCTGTTTAGGTCAATTGTAATGAATGACTTTCTGATATTTTGCTTATATATACCACCCTGAACGATGTAGTGAGGGGTTGGTTGGTTGGTTAGTTAGTGAGTCGAAGACACTGCTTGATCTTCTTCTCAACATTTTCTCCAAGCAGAGATCCGCACTGTAACTGTCATACTTTCTATAATCAAAGATTGTTGAAAGCATGGATTTCGGAACTGCTTGATGCGTTCAATTGGCCAAGGAGTGATTACGGAATTCTTGTGCTTCTACATGTTTCAATAAGTGTTTCTCACCTCTGTTAATTTTCATGATTTTTCCACCGTTCCGCCAAATAAATTGCAGAAAAAAGAATAGCTTAAGATTTGTTTAACTACACCTTAAGTTCAATTTCTGCATTTTTTTATGTTTTCATCAGAAATAGCTATGAGCATGTATACTTAAATGATCTTGTTTACGTTGTTTCTTTCACATATGAATGAGAATTTAGGAATTCTTAACTGCTCCTAGATCACCATTCATCCATTTCTCCCCTTTTTCACTATGATGAAATGATTCTCCTTTGCATTTCATCTCTGAATTTCCTCATTCCATCCCTTCGGTAGATTGATAATCGTCTCATGTGTGGCTATCTCGCTCCTTAATCCTCTTATGACCAAGAAGACGCAATAGTAAGCCTTAATCCATGACTCCACGCCCAACGGTTTGAAACTTATCACACCTTACCTTGCCTCTTTGCTTGAGAATTCCACCTTCCATCCAAACCCAAACAAAAAACCCCTGAGCCAAAAGCTAGCCTAAAATCATCAACAAAGTTGAATCATTAAGAGAGAGCCC